>JARJEC010080595.1:0-16822 GCA_030264575.1 Tachinus sp. AB-2021 | reverse complement strand
TATAATATGTTACTAACATATTTCACCGCTTGTCTTCAATTTAAAAACTGCAATTCTTATACATAGAATAAACATACATATATAAAAATATAATATGTTACTAACATATTTCACCGCTTTTCTTCAATTTAAAAACTGCAATTCTTGAAAATTTGAGATATGGCTAATAATTGTCTTGACCCGAAGTCTTCAATTATTATTAATAGTTTATTGACGTATACTCTTTCTCTCAAGTACCTCAAATACTAAAAATTTAACGCTGTTAAATTTTACAAACTTGGGGGTCAGTTAAAATTTGAGTTTCTATGAATAATTCGTCCACTGAAAATGGTTCTTAGAACTGCAGCAGAGACTTAGGCTGTAAGTGTTACAACCGGATTTTGTTTAATCTATAAATCTTGATTAAAATGTTTAAACTTTATAATGAAAAAATCAAAAAAATGTTTAAAAAACAAAATGTTATTTATGGTTAAAATCAAGATACGACTTGAGAAATAGATGTACATTATTATTATACAGTGTTTTTAGGCATTTTATGAAATATGTGTAATGTATTAAAGATTTGTGCAAAATTTCTTAAATTTGTTACCAATGTTCATGAGCTTGCCAAAAAATTATAAAATGTAAAATCACGCAATGTGCTACCGCGGAGTGCTTTGAAATATTGAGACATTTTGCAAAAATGTTAAAAAAATGTTTATATTTCCATGTATTTTGAACCACCCCCGAAAAAATCCATAATAATATAAGGAACTTAAAATCCTCCAATGCAACCGGCGTAGATACCCTGTTTTCAAACAAAGTTAATCATACAATTTTATTGGAGAAACAAGAAACGTTGTGGAATCTTTGTAACTTTTTTGAATTGGCTCAGAAGTTACTTACACAGCACAACATTGGAAGTCGATCAATTTATACCGCAGGTTCCCGTTGTGGGTCCACTGCTTTATATCATCTACAGTAATGACTTGCATATTATTTTTTCAAATAGAAGATTAATTAATTTTGCTGATGATACCACCTTGATACACAGATTAGACATTGATCATTGCAAAGATGCGTTAATAAATAACATTAATAACTCAGCGCAAATAAATAACATCCATATGAACAAAAAAGTCTGTTAATAAAATATGACGGTAAAACAAACATAACATTTTTTTTAGTTGACAGAAAAAAATTTCTTAGTTGACAGAAAAAGATATTAGTAATATTCATTCTGAAAATTATAAAATTAAAACTTCACAAATATAACAAGAAAAGTATTTTATTCAACTTATCTTATTTACAAAAGATTGCGGTTAAGCAATTTTACTTTGGTTGTGTTGACAATATTCTATCATATATGTTGGTATAATGCTGAAGCAACAATAGTTTTCTAATCTAAAAAAGGTATATTACAAAACATGGTTTGCATAAAAAGTAATGAATCTTACAGATCTCCTTTTTAAAAGCAAAATATTATGCTTTTAGCAACAATATACATATATTACCTTCAACTATACATGATAGAAAACAATAACAAAATTAATAAAAATAAAAATAAACACTATTCAACCAGACAAGGTACATACACTGCTTGAAATCCTTAAACATAAAACAGCCTCATGTTTGAAATCACCGATTTGTGTGGCAATTAAATTATTTATTGAATTTCTTTCTTCAATCAAATTTTTCGAATATAAGAAATTCAAAACAAGAGTCAAATGACGGCTTCTAAGTTGGTGTTTATATTCAGGAGAAGAATACTATAGTGCTAATTTGACTTTAGTATGATAGTTTGTTAACCTACTACATATTAAGTAGTAATGAAGTCAAAGCGAGTGGTTGTGCGCCCTTCTTGTAAACTATAAAGGATCTAGACTGACTAACTGTCTAGAACAACGAATATAATTTACAGGCAACCAGTAAAGTTACTACATTATATATATATTTTTTTGTTTTGCTTTTGTAACAAGTTTTTGAAATGTTTTATGCTTTATATGTATAAAAAAGTAATAAACTTTTAGTATTATTAGTGAATATTAAAAAATATGAAAAAAAATTTTTGTTGCTAAAAGTCGAAAATTTTTTAAATTAAAATTATTACTAGATGTATACCATAAATTTAATTAAAAATATGAACTTGTGTAATTTTACTTTGTACGGTGTAATAACTATATTACAAAATGTAGCAAGCTAATTATAATAAGAGACATTAGTGTGGATGATTTAAAAGCGATTTGAAGCAAAATCCTTAAATAAGTTTGTATAATGATGTACATACAAATTCCTTTGGTTGCGTTTACTAATTCACTAATATCCGTCATCATCCTGCATTTAACTACATTTTAAGTATAATAGTTATTTGTTCACTTGCACTTACAAAAAAACATATTTACTAAAGAAGTTTATATATTTTTGAGATGTTTTAATCAAGATCATAATAAATAATAAAGATAATATATTAATTACAACTTAATTTTATTTATTCTTTTGATATGGCGATACTATGATGAGTATTTAAATTTTTTATGGAAACTAAATTACGCGGGTGAACTTAGAAATCGTATCGGAAATGGGTTACGAATGTGAAATTAAAATTTGCGTCAAACATTTAATTTAATTATAATTTAATTTAACAATGATTAGTAGTCTCAATAATTAATCAATTTATTATTAATCGGCATTAACACGAGTACCAATTACACTTTGTCTTTAATGTCTTCTTAAAAAATATTGATTAAAAAAATTATCAAAATAACATTGACATTACATTTATAAAAAAAGTAAAGCATACAAATAATAAAATATATTTTTAAAAAAATATAAAAATTTTAATATTTCGTTTTCAACAAAGCACAATGCCACTTCAAATATGATAAACAGTTTCTAAATTTTATAGAAATTGTTTGAATTTTATTTTAAAATTTCAAAATATTAATGATTTGCAATTTTTTGTATCTTTTTATGCTAACAAATTAGAAAAGCATTCTTGAAAAAGGTTTTTCACAATTGATCATTAATTAATTCACTATTTGACGTTACAAAAACTAAAAGCAAATAATTTTAATTCATATCCTTTTTTTAAATTTTTTTTTTTCCAAATAAAATTAAAAAAATTTTGTTTGGTTTTTTAATATAAATTATTTTTTAAACTTGTAGAATGTTTAAAAAAATTGTTACACGATCACTGTGTCAGTAAAATTTGAACTTTGTTTTTGACTGTGTTGCATATCCCCGGAGATGTGAATTTGGTTATTACTCCATACCGGTACATAAATATTTTCACATTAAATTTAAAAAAAATCAGCCACGTGAGTACCGCTGTACTCACGAAAGATGTGTAAACACACACTCACTCACTCAATCACTTACTCACATGCAATAACATTGCACGCACGTTAATGTAACATAAATATGTACTGTTGTATGTGACGTAAGACCTTACACTGACGTTGACGTGACCGCGTAACGGTCAATTCCCAAATAGACCCCGGCCGTAGCCGATAGCATAGATGTTTACACATAAAAAATTGTTTAATTTTCTCGATTTTGCTAGGAACTTTTATATAATTATATAAATTACACTCTGCAAGAGCAGGATGTTAGTCTTTATACTAGGAGCAAATATAATATAACCAATAATAAATCATAAACATAATTAAAAAAATAGTGAAATTAACTTTATATTTAACTTTATTTATAAAAAAATATTTTTTTAATAGAATTAATTACATTAAACAAGATAAACACAACTCGGGTTGGTTTTCATAACAAAAATAGAAGTCCTGGTGGTGGTAGTACCCATCCCCGGGGATATGTTTATATATATATATATATATATATATATATATATATATATATACATATACATATAAGATTAAGTAAATTGAATAAACTTCAAATAACTACAAATAATTGTATATTTGATCACAATTGTAAGTTGTGACAGTTTTGAAAATATTACTGCTGCAGTTACACGCGCTACATATCCCTGGGGATATGTACCGCAGTCAACGTGTTAAGAATAAAAAAAAATTTATTAAAAAAAAACAATTTATAAACAAAATAAAAAAATGAAAATTTCATTTTTTTAACTATTTGCTTCTACTAAGAAACTTTTTAAAAATTTTTGAATTGAATACCACAAAACAAAATAATCGGTTCTCTTTTTTATGTATCCGACCGGATTCGGTATCGGATTCGGTTTCGGCTTTTTTTATATAATGGATACAGTATTCGGTTCCGGCCAAAATATGGATCAGGCAGCATTACGTTTAAATTTTTTGTAATGTTATAAGTATTTATATAAGTATTTTTAAAATGGTCGGCATTTTAATGAAAAGAAATTGAATAGAATACAGTTTATTTATTGTTGTTTCTTAATAATTAAAATACTTTTATAAATATTTCTTTTATGCAATATATTTTTTCAACAGGCTACTAAATGATTTTAACGCTATTTAGTTACACTTCTTTCTACATTTCTAAACCATTTCAAAATTCTTTTACAGCATTTTGTACTAACAAGACTTGATTTAATTTTGTTATAATGACATATTGTATTCTTAATTGTATGTTATTATGTTATGTTTTTTATTATATAATAATTTTATTATAACCTAGTAAAAACATAAATATTTAATTTCATTGATTTATTAATAATATTATGTTAAATTTAAACAATATTTCTTAATAGCAAAATAAATGAAAATTCTGGTGTAATACATTTAAATGGAAATTCCATAATGTAAATTACGGTGTATCCTATATTGGTACAGAAATTATGCATCATCCACGAACTGACTAAATAAAATTATATAACATTTATTATTCAAGACCTGTCGAAACGCAACTCCAACTTAATGTTTGGACTATTAATATAAGTAGGTACTACATTATGCATATTGCATATTAGAAATTGAAGTGTAACGTTTGCATTAATTAATTTATAGTTGTCGAATGATTACCTCAGGCATTGTTTTCCAAATAAAAACCACAAAAGACTATATACACTTCTTATATAATTTAATAATTTTAATGAAAAATAAAAACAAACCATTGCCACAATATTAACTTCGCGTAAATAATTGCAATCATTTTATTTGTAACCATGTAGTTTTATTGCTAGTAAGTAGCTTTGCGATCCGAGATTTATTGCATAATAGTTGCTATTATGATCATAAATAGTTATAAGTTGTAATAAATTATTACCCCTATTATATTTTAATAATCAAAAATGTAATTAAAAATGTATAATAAATAAATAAAATATTTGTACATATAAATAAAACGTTTAATGTAAATAGGTATTTACGTCATCGCTTAAAAGTAATCGAAATCGAGCGTGCGTATAATGTTATTAAACTCTTCACTTTGCATTAATAATGAATCATAATGAAATCGATTAGACCAATATAAATTTAATTACAATCTGAAAGTTTTGCTTGCACTAATATTGTTCACCAAATTTCGCTTTCTATTAATAATTATCGGATTTTCCCGTTTCGGTAATACCAATCCAGTTCTTCTTAAAATAAATAATAAAACAGGATTCATTTCAAAATAATTAATCGAGGTTAAACAAGAAGGTAATAATTATGGCATTAAGATCGGCACAGCTGGATTTATTTCTTTCACCAGGATGCGGTAATGCTACAATTGCGTAATGCCATATTGAACTCGACGAATGTACATTCCATGACGTGCACACAGATTGAATACAATATAACGTTGTTTGTAATTAGTGCATTTGTTTATTAGCTATTAAAATACTTAATTTTTTAAATAATATAAATAATAAAAAATTAAACAGTATAGATGTTGTGGTATATTATCTAATAACTATTATACAACTAATTCAAGTAATAATTTGACAAATTGTTAGCTTTCTTTATTAATTCTTGTATTTTAAAATAATTGTATAATTTTCTTAATTTTATTCATAAAGAATTAATTACCTTTTTCTGTATTTTCAATCAATTAACTTAAATTATTTATTGAACTTTAATAATTTTTGTAAACATGTGCTAATAAAGATTTACTAGTGGTTGATCACTTTAATTACTGATAAAAATGAAGTCTTCATTTCACTACGCACTATCTCTACACATTGTGTGCGCAGTAAAATAAGTCTCTATTGTTGTTTATTTTTTATTTTATTTAATACAAAAAGCTTAATTCAAATATGTAATCTGAATATCCTTTATTTATGCATAACAACTACTACAGAATCCAGTACCATACTGCCCGATGTAGTTGGCTTCAACCCTCAACTGCGCTCATATTATTGTCATTGGCATGGGCAGTGACGTCATCTCTACATATATTTTATATATTACATATCTCCCTTCTTAAATTGAATACAGTATTTTTTTAATTACAAATTGACACTGGTACTTATCATATTGCAATAGTAAATCTTGAGATCGTTTTACTAGTGGTTTGATTATCTTGAATTGCTATATTAGTGGTTGAATTACCTTTGCATTCTGATTCTTTTTCATTCAAGCTTTTACTTAATGTTATACTATTGTCCGTAATTTTATCGTTTTCCGCTATTTTCAACCAAATTCACAACAACACATCAACTCATCAACTTACCAACTCACCAACTTACTAACAAACCAACTCAGCAACTCACCAATACACCAACTCTCCATCTCACCAGCTCACCAACTCACCAACTCACCAACTCACCAACTCATCAACTCACTCATTTACTCACTCACTCACTTACTCACACACTCACTCTATAGAGTCGGACGCATAATAACGTCACATAAATATGTATATTTGTATGTGACCTCAGACTTTACATTGATGCTGACGTCACCGCATGACGGTCAATCGTCAAATACACCCCGGCCGCATAGCAATAGCATAGATGATTACTCATAAAAAATCTTCAAATTTTGCAGATGCAAACTGTGTTCCTTTATCCGCCACTAACGTTTTGGGTATACCGAATCTAGCAAATAATTCTCGTAATTTATTTATTGTACAATGTGATGTAATATATATCATCCAAAATTTTTTTATACATTTAGAAAATGCGTCGGGTACAATAATACAATTTACTCCCCAAGCGCCTCCTATAATGGAGTAGTTTGCAAAGTTGTTCTATTATGATTACTTCAAAATTGTTGATACCTGCTACAACTTTGACATAATTTTTCATTATCTTTATTTGACGATGATGACCAAACATATGATCTATTTGGTTTTAACAATGCAAATATGAGCTTTATGTAATTCTTCCAACTTTCTGTTGAAGACATTTAATAATAATGACTATATTCCCAAAGTAAAATATCTTTTTCTAAATTAGGTTCATCTTTCATGAATTAGGGCTGAAGAAAGGCATTAATTCATTACTGCCTTGTTCCGGTCAGCCATTCAATATAAGTGATTATTTCACTCGACAATGTCTTTTTTATTGTTTTCTTAACATCTATATTTCATACCTCACTCTTTGATTTTAAAATATCACTAATGTGATAATATTTTCCCAACTCGCCCATGTTTTGGTTTTTATTGATAGGTAAAAGTGATAAAAATTTGCGTTAATGCAGGTTAATTTTACATATTTAATATTGAAATCAAAACCGCTTAAAAACAAGGCATGTTGCCGTTGCCGATTTGCTGCCATAGTGGGAATACCTCGTTTATCACCAAATATGATCAGTTATAAGATTGATTTTTCTACCATAAACGTATTGATAAAAAAATTACTCCAAATATGATGGCAAGTGCTTCCTTGTCAATTTGTGCATATTTAATTTCAGCAGGATTTACCGTACGAAAAGCGTATGCAATAGGTCCCTCAATTCCTAATTTATATGTGTAATAATACCACCCCTAATGCAAATTGAGACGCGTCTACTGTCAAATTTACTTCCGATTCTGGATTATAATGAACTAAGAATTCCTACGATATCAGAATAGCTCTTATATTTTCAAAAATCTCTTGGCAATCACTTGTCCAAGACCACTGAATATTTTTTATTAGTTTATATAACGGATGCACAATATCTGGCGTATCTACTCAAAATAATGGTAATAGATAGCCGTACCTAACAATGAATTCAATTGGGAAACATTCTGAGGTATACTCATCTTTTTTATTGCTGTCACTCTTGACGGCGATTTATGAAGCCCATGTTTGTCGATGACATTTCCCAAACTTTTTTTTATAACCTTTAATCCGAATTCTTAATTCACCGCATAGTTACATCCTGTTATCATTTTTTAATATGGGAACTATGGGTGGGGTGTGCCCCATGCACTATTGTTTTCTGTGCGATAACTCATACAAAGATGGCAAATTATTGAAAATATTGAAAAACAATAAAACGTTTAGTGTCGAGGCAACGCGGTATCATATACGAGCCGTGAATAGCAAGTAAGAATAATACATGACCCGTGGGATCCACCTCCCACCTAGTTGGCTGCATTATTGTCAGTAAAAATCAGAAGTTTTTTTACGTGACTTTTATTATTAATATTATTCGCTATTAGCGGCTGATATATGATATCAACTCGATTTAACACTAAAAGTTTTATAGTTTTTTTATAGTTTACGGATTCGGGCTTGGATCCGGCGGCATCATTATTTATAATCTATTATGTGCATCTATTATTGGTATTTGTTACAAGCTTAATAAAAACATGTATGCTTTTAAAATCTTGCAGCAATTTGGTAATGCCTGCTATAAACAATTATGTAATTAGCTATTTTCATATTTTAAGATATGCTACGTATTACATATTTTTTTATCCTGGTAATGCCATACATACATACATACATACATATATATTATATTGGTTGTAATAATGTAAGCAATTGAGCAACTCGCCGTTTATTCAGAATCCATAGGAACCCATTGTTTGTCAATCATTTCTTACTTTTTAGATTGTCTAAAGATTCTAGATTTTTCTGTTTATTAGTCTTGCAGTGCAATTTTGCGTTAAATAACTTGCTTTTTAAACAAAAGTAAAGATTAAAACCTCCAAGATTTATTCTTTTATAGATTTCTACTAAAACATAAATACTAATGTGTTAACTTAAAAATTTTTATTGGTAAGATTATATATTATTCTAAAATGAGGATTATGATTTGTTGAAATAAAACTTCTTTGAAGGCGATTTTTTTTAATGTCATAAATTTGATATTAAAAAAAATCACTCATGAACGTCATGGCGCATAGTGAATAGTCACGGTTCATGGCGAATAGTGAAACTTTTTTGACGCAAAAGAGAGAAAGAAAAAATATGAAATAATCATAATTTGCTATTATTTATTGGTTACCCTATACAATTGTTATAACAATACATTTTAATAAACTTTTTACCTTTACATATAAATTTTAAACGTCTGATAAGAGAAAAGCTTGCTGCAGGATTTGTATCAAAAACTCGAACAGCTCAAGTTAACAGTTTGGCTTCAGTTCACGGTTTACGGTTCAATTTGTTTTCATCGGTTCGATGATTGTATCGGTTCAAGCATTAAAGATTACACCGCTACAATAACCGCTTGAACATTTTAGTTTTAAATTTTGGTGTTAGATACTTTTTACTAACAAATTTTTTAAAAGTTTCATAAAGACATTTTTCCTAACACAAATCGAAATTTTAAATATTTTTATTAAATTGATTTTATTTAACAAATTACAATATTTAGTAAATTTTCTGTTTTAAATTGGATTTTTATTTCACTTTAATCTAAATGCAAGCTTTTGATTGTTTTAGACAGACTCTTATACAAGCGAATAGGTAAATAACAATTTGAAATTATCATTTGTGTTATTACTATTGACGTTTATGATGATATATATGAAAAATTAACTTGGGCGTTGTTAGTAAAATTATAAATTTAATTTTAAAGTTTATAATTAATAAAATGTTAAACCTAGACCATACTCATAGCTCATGATTTTTTACATTTTATTCTTAATTTTATTTTTTTATTGTATAATTGCATAAACTACTTTATTTTATTATACAGGATTAGTAAAATTTACCGAATCAGTTAAATATTTTGAGAAATAGTCATCTGATCAAAAACCAATTTTACGTCTTTAATGGTTTTTAAAAATCTAGTTAATGATGCAATAAAAATGGGGGTGTCTACTTAAGGTTTCAAAGTTGCTTTCCCTACCACCCCGGAGGGGTTCGGATGAAGAATCAAATGTAGTATCATTAAATTTAATTTTTGTTTTAGTATAAAATTATATATCAAACGGTTGTTTAGGTTTAATTTTTAAATATCACATAACAAAAAAGGTTAGTTAGTTGTTTACCATGTATTTTTCAAAAGAAGGAAAATTGCTTTTCTATGTAAAGAGATGGGAAATAAAAAAAGTAAACAAAAACGTACATGCTAGGTACATACAGGCTTACTCAAAATTACCAAAACAGTTAAATATCTCCAGAAATACACATCAGATCCAAAAAACAAAAATTACATCTTTAATATATTTTTAAAAACTATCTAATGATACCTCACTTTATTGTCCACCCCACCCCAGTGGGTGGTAGTAGGAGCAACTTTAACATTTTAAATAGGAACTCTTATTTTTTATTGCAGATTTGGATTTTACGGAAAAATAGCTAACTTTTGTTTTTTATGTTTTTCTCGATGCGTGAGAAATGCAAAATTAACGGTACGGTAAGTATAGTGCTAACTATCACGCAACGAGAAAAGTGTTGAATACAAAATATACGTATTTTTTCTAGAGAATCCAAATCTGCCATCAAAAATTTACCGACAATGAGAAAATAGTTTAATACAAAAGTCACATATTTTTTTCTGTAGAATCTAATTCTGCAATAAGAAATGGGGGTGCTGATTTAAGATTTGAAAGTTGGCGCCTAACCACACCTTGGGAGTCAAGTGTATCATTGGATAGCTTTCTAAAAGCAATTAATGAGATCTTTGGTTTTCCAATCTGATGTGTATTTCTCGAGATATTTGACTGTTCTGGTACTTTTGACTAACCTGTATATTAGTTACGTAGTTTCTTTCTTGGCAAATCAACCTATTAAGATTAAGATATATTATTGTCTATATACTAGTTTAATATAAATAAATGCAACTATACGGGGTGTTTCTCAAACTATATGTAAAAACTAGAAAAATGATTGATAAAGAAATGTAATTTCAATATACTCGGTAAAATGTGAATAAAAAATTAACAAGTCACAAATAATTTCTTTAACAGATAATTATTTATGTGCCTATTTGTAATCAGGGCTTCTGTTCCAAGTTTTTTCTTTCATTTTTGAGTTCGCCAAATTCATGAGCAGCAACATGCGCGACATAAACTACTAATGGAAATAGCAAACAAACGTAATTGTTTTTTATCAAGAATAAATGAATAGCAAGCTTAATTTTTAAACAAATTGCTTCCTTTTTATAAAAAATAAATACCAAACTAACTTGATTTCTACTAGTGTCGAACCCAAACTATATTTTCAGCCGATTACGTAACCAAATACTTGTCTCTTCATTAGTTTCGGCTAAAACCGTAACCGAAACAGAAACGTATGTAGTTAAGTAAAAATTTAGTTAAATTGACATTGATACAATTGACAATAACACTAAAAAATATCTAGAGTTATTTCTAGTTTTGTATCAAATTATTAGATAGAATTATATAATTATAAAAAAATAATTAGGAATGAATTAGAATATAATGTAGGTAGGTTAAATCTATAGTTGTTTATAATAATAAATTTATATCATTAAGTCTTTAATTATTTTAATTTGTACAAACCAGGTTTTAATAATTTAGTTGTCTATAAAAACAGGATCTAATGAATTAGACGATTGTTTGCAAAATTTGCAAATTACTATGAACAAAGTAGTTTGCAAATAAAAAGTTTTTTAATAAAAAATATTATTTATAAAAGCAATAAAAATATTTTAGATAGATTGCCAAATTTTAAAATTAATGACAGCAAACAGTCTTTTCAAGAACTATTTTTTACACAATCAATAGTTTTGGCCGAAAAAAAGTTTGTGCCCAATTTTTGGCCGCAACCGAAACTGTGGCCGAACCTTGGAAAAATGCCAAACCTGACCAAAACCGTAACCGAAACCGAAACGCTTGGACACTAATTTTTACTCACTTTGTTTATCAAATAAATTAGAAAGTAAGAAGGTTTTATTAAATTTTTTAATAATATTTTTAAAGTCTTTACTAGTCTTTTGAAATCATTTTCCAAGTTTTTGCGTATATGAATCACCCTGAATAATTTTTGAGACAAAGAAATTGTAGCCTCATTAATTTAAATTCAATATTTGATGTCCGAATATGGTGGCATTCAACAATAATCATTCTGAAAATTAGAAAATGATAAGTCCACAAAAATAATAAGCAAAGTATTTTATTCAACTTATCTTACACAAACCATATATATTTCGACACATAGATGTCGAAATATATATGGTTTGTGAATAAAATACTTTTATTAAAAATGAATTTGATAGTTGATTTGACAAGAAGCATAAGTTTCAAATTGTTTTGTTAAGATTATTATAGCGTAAACTAAACCAGTTGCTTATATTACTGTGTTTTAATATTTTCAAAAAAACATACTAGGGTCGTATAAAAATTTATTGAACACCACCAAGATAAATATTTTAAATGTAAAATCATTCTTTCGTAATATTTACGTATTTACTTTAGACAAAAATGCTTCAAATAAGAGTTTTTGAGTATAAAATCATCTAAATCAGTAAATCAAAATATTTTACATTATTTATAACAACTGAAATAATTAATAAAAATGTCATATGTATACTCATTTATAATAGCAATATAGCCATGCAGCAGAAATACACTCGGTCACTAACTACCCTATTGCTTTTGTTGACTAGTTTGGTAAACCATTTTTATATGCCTACCAATATCTTTGATTGTTCTTTTGAAAAATATATAAATTTGTAAAACCACATTAAATATTATATGGATTTTCATTTGTTGATTATTAACAAATCTCAAGATCAGTAAGCATAGCTTGAGTAATTATTAGAAACCAAACCTGAAATAATTTATGTTGCGCTCACATTAGAATAAATACATTACGCAAAGTTTCTGTTGTTATGTATTATATGTTACATTAACATACTTAAATATATTATAATTCACTTTTTGCAAATGTTCAAATACGTTTTAATAGTTTAGTGCGGTTGAGAAATCTTTTATATGTGATTTTAATTAATTTGGATATAAAAACTAATAAAAACTTGTAGGAATGTTTTATAGACAAATCAACTAATAGCGAAAGTAATTTAACAAGATACATGGTTTTTAAAGATTGGTCAATGGACTACAACCGTGGCACTGAAATTAATGGCTACATTATTTCGGTAGCGGTAGAGAAAAAAAACGGTGCCAGTGACCCTCAATCTCATTGACATAAATTATATTACATATTAGCTTATGGCCAAGCATCTATCTAACTATTGTTTTGGCTAATTGATATTACCGAATAGAAAAAGATTTTTATTAATAATATAATATATATAGTAGTAGTAGTATTTATATTTGTTCGGTTCCATCGAGGTTCTTCAGCCTTATTTATCCACGGGCTCTGTTTTTTAACATAACTACACGCGCAGTGTTCTTTGGATACCACATATTATATTTTCGAAACTAGCAGTGTGTGCCCGGATTGACGCTCAAATAAATATAAAAGACTAAAACTTTTTGAGCTAAAACTTCATCTTATGGCTGATTTGAATAAAAACTAATTTGTGTCATTAATTTCATTAAAAAAATCAAGTTTGCCTGGATTATCAACAAATATGCTATTTTGTGTGCAGGTAAAGAGCTTTTTTGTACGAGATACGACAAAATATTATTTAAAAAAGTTCAGAATAATAAATCATGCCTCTATACAAAAAATTGTTTCGCAAATTTTTGAGAAATATGTCTTTCATATATACAAAAACATTTTTGATCTTTAGTATTTTAGCATAACTTTACATTCTGAACAATCTTTTGAAATAAATTTTTGTCGTATCTAGTACAGAAAACACATGTTGCCCAAAACGTTTTTTGTAAATATTTTAAACTACGATATCGTTCAGATAGAAATTAGAAAATTGAGTGAAATATTCCAACATTTTTTTATAACATTTGTGTACATTAAATTAAATTGTTATATTGTTGCTTAAAATATGTTTTGATAACGCTTAGATCACTTGAAGCCATGTTCCCTAGTTCCCTTGATAGAGCATTTGTAGAAAAGTATCCTGTAATTGAAGACGCTGGTTCGGACTCCACGGTTACTAGAATAAAATTGTTACTGAAATAAATTAATATAATTGTTCATCAAATAAAATTTTCTTTAAAGAATTTTATTTTGGATTTAATTTTTATAAATAAACTGTTGGATTGTGCTTGTTGAGTTAAGATGATCGACGACAAATTTGACAAAATTGTTTTACAATTTTTGCATTACCAACTGCGACTGCTCATAGTGATTACTCTCTTATTTTTTTAATCCTTTTTTTAAATCGTTATATAAATTAGGTTTAGTGTATTCAGATTCTATATTATGTTGACATATCAAAGCTTTCAAACAATTTGGTTATTGTATTTTTTATTGCTCGCTAGGAAAAAACTACGCAAAGAATATTTTCGAAATTTGCTGTGAAATTATCGAAATTTGAAATTATATTTATGAGAACAAATTTCAAAATACTCGAATTTCGAATTCCGTACAAGCAATCCCTATGTGAAACAAATGTAACAAAAAATTCAGCTATTTTTATTATTTTATTGTTTTAGTGTTTACCACACAAAAAGCAAAAAATAATTAGCTGGTTGATTTGGAAACTAAGTAGCTTTAGTATTTGTATTGTTATTTTAACTTTTTGAATATTTGCAGAAACAAAGAATAGTAAAAATCCTATAACTATTTTTTCAATATTTTTGCTCGAATTTAATACATTGCATATTATTCAGATTGCTATTTAAGTACTTAATAATTTCACATTTGATCAAGTATAAACAAATTTTATTATAGAAATCAGTATAATAATAATTTATAGGGCAATAATTTCTATATAAAATAATTTTACTAGTATTTAAAAAGCGTAAACAAACCATTATTAATTATTTAGAAAATAATAGAATTGGACAAATTAAAGTTTATTTGAAACGGAACTATGGTGTACCAATACGTTTTTTTTTTGCATAATAAAAATTATTATTATTAAAATTCCAAGAATTGCACATAACATTTTATCAATGCAATACCATCAATGATTTTATCGATAACTAATTGTTACGCTAGAACGAATTACTTGAAAAGTCGATGAAAAACAATTAAAGTAAATAATATTTTATGCAATGTTTTTAAGTAACAAAATTTAATTAAAAATAATAATTAGACGTTATTAGACTTAAAAAAATGTAATTTGATTATTAATTCAATAAAAATATAATATATCCTATAATTACCAAAGGCTAACACCATTCGAAATTTTTTAATTAAAAATTGATTGAATTATCATAAATCGATATATAACAAAACGGTATTTATTAGCAAATGATAATGATTATGTAAGTTGCACGCGGTGAGTGAGAGTGTAAGCCGGTTGGCTGGAAACGGCCATCCACTACTGTGTAACGTACTGAACAAAGATGTAAAATTCCTCCAACTGCTTTGATAGAAAAGGAAGCAAATATCTGATTGAAACGAAACTTCTCCCCGTACTCATTCAATCGGGAATTTTCTGAATTTAGTACACTTGTCTGAAAGTGCACACGCCGACACATGTAATAGACATTCGTAGACTTGATAACAACCATGCGTTTGATACCCGAAGAAATAACAGTAATAATGTAATTCTAAGGATAGTTTGTGCAGTGCACGTGCTCAGTGTGTTATATTTTTATAATTAATTAGATTAAATTGATTGTGACTGGTTCTTGATATCAAGGATTATGTTAATTGTCTAAGTATGCGACTGTGTCGGTGGAATTGTTATTATTCAAGGGCCAGTGATTGTGGAATATATTAGAAGGTAAAAATTGTTATATAAATACCATTTATAGATAAGTTTAATAAAAAACCAAACTATAATTATAAGTAAATACTATCTGAACACGCACAGCATATTTTTTAATTGAAATAATAAATAATATGTTGCAATTATAAAAAGTTTGAGTTTGATGTTTACGTAGACTTGCCTGCTATATGAAACTATGCATTTATAATAATATATAATAGAATAATGACATAGATATCTCATCAATTACCGATCTCATAACTGAAAAAGGGGAGGACAAAATTTTGTAATACCCGGGTTGTAATTTATTGATTGTGGTTCCCACAGAAATATTTACAAAATGTTTTATTAAATGCTATAAGTTTGTTTTACTATTTCAACAAAATATAAAACAGTATATATTAAATTAAAACACATTAACTTCTTGCAAAATAAATATGTAAAATATTCATTTATTTCTATAATAAATATTGTCAAAAATTCACTGACAAATCTAAAAGCATCGTAATTTAAGTTATGAGTAATTACTTAATAACAATGGAACTAAGTAACCAGATTTTAATTTTTTATAAAATATGAAATTCTTTCAAATATTATTATTATGTTTTGGTATGACATAAAACGTTGAAGACAACACGCGTGCTAATAGATAATACCCTTAATTGTTTCCATAACATTTATTATTTAATTATTTTTTAATAAGTCAAAATAGACATAATTAATTATGTGTTTTTTTTAATTATATTCTCTGTTTTTTATTGATACAAAACAATGTTTTTATCTCATCAACAATATCTTTTTATTACTTAAAC
>JARJEC010080573.1:0-18958 GCA_030264575.1 Tachinus sp. AB-2021 | reverse complement strand
TCAAGAAATCGGACTTAAACATTTCCTTTGTGGGTAAATTGTTTTTATTATTTGACAAACGACATTTGGTGGGAAAATCTAAATATACTTAATGTCATTAAACTTTTAAAAAAGATGTCGTAAAATGTCCTGAAATGTTTATAAAATTATGTGAAAATCCATCCAATAAATGTTGACAAAATGGCAGTGAATGTCAATAACAGTCGCGAATGTCTAGAAATTATAAGGAAATATATATATATTGAGAAAATATTAAGAAGCTGCCGAGAACATCTGTTGTTAAATGTTGTAAAATATCAACAAATAAAAATGTCGGGATATTTTTCAAAACAATATTAAATCTCTTGAAATGTTGTCGAGACGTTGTTAAATATCATTGATGGGCATAAAACATCCCCATGTTGAGAAAATGTAGTAAAAATATCAAATAGTGTTGAGAGAATGTCGAGAACATCTCAAACTGTCGTTGAAGGCTGCAAAATAATCGAAAACTTTTCAAAATGACGAACGTTGCGAACGACAAAACAAATCGACGAAACCTCGAAAACTGTCGCAATATTTTGAGAACGTTTTCGAAACGCGAAATCTTGAAATGTTGCAAAGCGGCCGAGAAATGCGGTGACAGTCGACATTTAAAGGTTTTTTTGTATTTAAATTAATCAATAGTCAAAACTAAAGTGCCGCCCAAGGGGGACGTGTTGTATTATATGCTAGAGATGTGTATGGCATAACAATTGGAATATGTAAAAGATATCATTATCCCACCACTAACTAAACTGATAAATGCCAGCATCAGGCAAAACATCTTTTCCAACTGCCTAAAAATTGCCACGGTACCTCTACATAAAAAGGGGAGTTATGCTGATATTAATAATTATCGCCCAATTTCGATACTGCCGATAGTTTCAAGGATTTTTGAAAAAATTCTATTTAAACAAATCATTTCTTATCTAGATGATGAATATATCTTGAATAATAACCAATATGGTTTATGTAAGGACCGTTCAACTGGTGGAGCAATGCTGGAACTTTTGAAGGAAATTATTAGTGGATTTGAGACCGGCAAATACACTTCTGCATCATTCTTTGACCTTAAAAAAACATTTGATTGCATTTCATTTGATATATTACTAAGAAAATTGTATTTTTATAATTTCAGTCCAGCGAGTTGTCGGTTGTTAATGTCATATTTACAATATCGCATTCAATGCGTTGTTTAGCCTTTTCCTCTATTATTGTATGTGAATTAGGTATGTGTACCTAAATTTAAAAATTTTAGAGTTAAATCTTGTAATTAATTGTATTTTTTCTCTTTTGACAAGTGTAAAACTATTATAACATTATAACAACACAAATAAATTATTATTATTATTACATTATATTAAAAGACTATTTTTTTTATTGATTTGAATGAATTAAATAGAATTTGTGTATTGTTTCATTGATTTAATTAATTGGTTAGACTACTGTATCATTCATAAAAATTAATAGCTAACTTTTTATATAAAGTTTAGATAATTATATTATTCAATCCGATTTTATCAAATCAACTGTTTGCATATAAATCTTGTTATTTTGTTTATTTTCTGAACATAATAACATAATAAACATAATTCTCTGTAAAGTATAATTTAATTTAAATATTACTTATAAATGGCCATTTTATATTTATAATGATCAAAAATATATTTAAGTAAGTCAAATAAATCATTTTGAGTTTTAATAATGCAGAATCACACACACACACACTCACACACACACATTATATATATATATATATATATATATAATTTTTGCTGATTCAAACTGGAAATATTACTGGTACTTTTATCGTTTACTATTAGAAAAGTAAAATTAAATTATTTTAATTTACATTTTAATCATATATTGGCATTTTCTATAAATTATAATCAAATAGAATTGATTAGGATTTTAATGGCATAGTTTTTATAGGTTAATAGCTGGCAATTAATTCTATGTATTGATTTATATTTTGTCTCAAAATTACAGATTCCATGTTTTATGCTCATTTTAATCGGTATTCAAATTAAAATAAATTAAATTTTCTTGATATTTTAATTTAATAAATAATAGTTTTCTGAATAGTACTCGATGTTTATTTTTTTATAGCATTTTGTTTTGGTCAGAAAATGTAATTCTGATTTTGGTTTTAAATCATTCAATAAACTATTCCATTAAAATGCTCACACCTTTATAATTTACAGCGTGTTGGGATATATATATATATATATATATATATATATATATATATATAAAATTTGCTTGGATGGTAAATATGAATTTATAGCAGCCATTAAAAAACGCCGTCTTGATGCATTGCATTTCTCTTACTGAACTCAATAATTGAGAAAGTTTTGCATTAATGTAACGTAGTTTAATGTAGCGCGTTTATTTGTGTTAGAGACAAATTTTGAGCGCGTGATGGTTGAATAAAGTAGTTCTTATCTTCGCGTGGGAATTTGCCTTGCAACACACCACCACATCACATTAGAAATTGCTTTTAGCCTAACCGAGGCGCAAAAAGCTATTTTCTAGTGTATGTTGTGGCAGGCCTAGTGGATAAACATCTTCACTCTAGTCGACACTGGCATTTTTAAGAACTAGTCATTCTTTAAAATGTTGAGTTATCCGCGACTTGTATAAAGAGGCAACCCCTCATGAGCAGAGAGACTATAGGTGGACCTTGGCGACATAGGGATTAGATAATCAGTTTAAAGCCAATGGAAGTGTTAACGTTTTGTTTAAAATAAACTTTATGGTTTTTGAATTTTTTAGGAGAGTGTGAATGTGTTGAAGGGTATGCAAGAAACCTCTGTCTTACAAACCTTCATATCCCTTGCTGCCAATCCTTCTCCTGCTCAATTAGTACCTCGCTAAGCAGGCGACTTGCATTGGGACATACAAAATGAATATTTTAATAATTCATACTCATTTTAAAACTAGCAATTTTATAAAAGTACATAATTTTGATATATTTAATATTCAGTTGTAAATGTAAACGAAAATCATTTCTCTAACGTCTCATAAATCGTGATACAAAAGCAGTTTTATTTTTCTTATGAAACTAAAGAACATACTTAAGAAAAACTATGACTTACTAAAGAAACACATTTTAAAATAATGTCTGTGTATTTATCGCAATTTAGACAATTACAAACTCTCTTTTCAATAAGAGCTATTAAGCCGAGTCCATAAAATCAAACATTCTAGGGTTTCCTTTGTTTTATTTTTGTTTTATAGATTTTGGGTTCGACATATATAGCATGAATCTCCTTGTTTAGGTGCATTTCTTTGTTTTCTTGTAAACGATGCTTCAGGTACATTACAGGTGGATGATTTTTATCAAAATCTTTTTATAAACAAATAGTTTCTCTAGAGCTGGCTAGACATACAATATGATTTCATAATAAAATAGTGCAAGTGGTTATCGGCGAGTTTTATTTTTAGTTATTAATGTATTATTATATTTTGTGAAAGATAGCTACACTTTAAATGACATTATAAAATTCAAATAGATTTTTTTAAAACTACTCAAAATGTTAATGCTATGACTTCTTAAAAGTAATATCACGGACCACTAAGCCTACTTTCATTTTAAAATTATTAGATGCAGCTCACTGAAATTGTCAACAAATTTGTATTTACTATGTCTAATTAATGTATGTAATTTTAATTTTTAAATTTTTAAAAATGTGAAAACGGTAGATAGATAGCAGATCTCAAGATATTTAAGTGAAACCACTAAAGAAACTGTATTTTTAAAATTATTGAGTATATTTTACTGCAATTGTCAACAATTCTGTTTTTAATATATCAAATTAATGAAGTTTTATTTTGAATTTTTAAACTAAATTTATAAAATTATGAATAGTTAGCTCATCTCCTCGAGATTTTTAATTGAGATCACTAAACTTCCTGTAATTTTAAGTTAATTTATATATCTGGCTGAAATTTTCAGCAAATTTATATTTAATATGTTTTATTAACATGTGCAAATTTTATTTTTAAATTTTCATAATCTAATCAATAATTCTAAGAAAATTGTGGATCGTTGATTTCGAGAAATTATCAACAAATTTGTATTTAATATGTCTAATTGATGTGTGCAAATTTTATTTTAAAATTTTTAAAATTAAAAAAATGCTAAATATGTTTTATTAACATGTGCAAATTTTATTTTTCAATTTTCAAAATAATGAAAATTATGAATTGTATGCTGATCTTGAGATTTTTAGATGAGACCACTAAACATTTTGAAATTATTACATATACAAATATTGTAAATAATAATTATTTACAATTAAAATTTTTAAATGGAGTTCAAATTAGAATATTCTAATTATTGCATATATTTGGCTAACATTTTATTTGGTTTTAGTTTAATATATAATTTATGATGAGAGTGATTAATAATTTTTTTATAAAAATTGTAATACAAATGTTACTTGTGGTGTGTGGTCCAATCACATTTACAATTTTTGTATTAAAAATAAAAAAAATTCGCAAGAAATATTTTCATTCTGGTTTTAAATCACGTGCTAACATTAAATGATTTCAATAATATCTCCAGTGGTTTTAATGCAGATTTTAAATATAATTCTTGAGACGCAATTGAAGACCTTGGTACCCCAAAAGTCTATACACAATTCAAATTTGAAAAAATTGCAATTTTTAAATTGAATAATAATAAATAAAATATGTAACATAATATAATGTAATATATATAATCTTTAATGTTTCTTATGTGTATATTAGAGTACAATAAATGTGTAAAAAATCAATTAAAAAGTACAGATTATGTTTATATTTGCTTTTTAATTTGCTTTACTCAATAAATTGAGATTGTGGCGTATAAAGTAGTAGACATAATAAATCCAAATAATTACAACGGTGTAAACGGTTATAACATTATGAAAATATTTGATTGAAATAAAATTTAAACCTAGAATAATGTTTAAATAAACGTTATTTTTCAAGTGTAGATAACTAATTTATATCAAACAATAAAATTCCATCTTTAATCAAACATGTATATAATACACCCAAACAATTGATAATAGAACACAATATTTTACTATTCTCTCATTCACTGTTTAAGTTCAAATTTAAAAAATATATTATTCAGATAACACACAATAAATTGTTTCGTTGAATATTAAATATACTAAAAAATGATATCATATTTATTATTTGATTTTATTTTATTTGAAATGTTTTATTAATATTTGCAATATGGTATGTGTGGTTTGTTTGTAATTTAAAACAATACGAAAAACAATCTTTTTAGCTATCTTTCTGGTATTTTATCAATTTGGTTTCATTTGGATATGGATACAAATCACAATATACTTTTTTGCAAAATAATTTACAAACCGATAATGCATTCCAAAATAGGCAATTAAATTGCATTTGTGTTCCTTATTGGCAGTGCAAAGAAGATTTTAGTGGATTGGTGGAAGATGGAATTGATATAATTGATATAAGGTTTGTAAATGCAAATAATGAATTAATTTTATAATTATTTTTCTGTAATATTAGAGTACTGCGTGAAAATCATGATAGTGATAATGTTATGCACTGTACTGGAGATTTTGACGTCTGTTGTCAAGTAGAATGTGGTACTTTAAATAATGGATTAAAAGTGTCTACTCCTATGGATGATATTACATATAGGATATTAGATGGCAATATGGAAGCTAAATTTTCAGAATTTCCGTGGATGTTGGGTATCTTACAGGATAAAGTATATAAATGTGGTGCAACTTTAATACATCCTCAAGTGGCAGTAACTGCAGCTCATTGTGTCTCTGGCACAGTTGTATATAAAGTACGAGCTGGTGAATGGAATTGGTCAAGCAACGGAGAACCACTGCCACATCAAGATAGACTTACCTCTAAGGTATACTTTAATTATTTATTTTTTTAAATTGGGTGATTAGGCTATAATAATTTTCATAGATTAATTGTCATTGTTTACTGTTAAATATTATTTTTTGTCAGTTTTATTTTATTTTATTTTCTTCTGCAAACTAGTAGAGCAAAAACAAAAAAGCGAAAAAAAGAAAACCAGCTGATTTTAGTTATCCAAAAAATAATTACTGCGTTGTGAAAATGTGAGCAAAAAAGAAGACGGCGGCAAAACAAAAAAAATGTCGTTGTTAATTATTATGACCTCAGATAATATTTAACATCGACATTTTTCTTCAAGTTATTGTTTTCACGCCGGAGTCTGCATGAGTATAATAGAACTTAGCTTCGACGGTCCTCTCTGTACGAAAATCCCGCAAACAACCTGTATAATCCCACAATTCAAACTGTTAAGTAATATTTACAACAATGATGTAATGAGAGCTGGGCACCCATAATAACTATATAACTATATAACCCTATAATCTCATAAATAATAATTGAAATAATTACGTTAGTCGTTACTTTGGCTTGTATCAAGCAATCGAATAATGTGGTTATTTTATTGATATCAATATTTATCAGTTATGAAGTTATGGAAAAACAATGTGAAGGGTCTAATTTGCGGTATGTATAATGTATAATGTATAATGTTATGGTAGGCTCATAGCTTCTTTTATAAAATGATTGTGTGTACTCAAACTTGACAGCTTGGTTTATAGAGGTTTATATGGGGTTTTCTTTACAAACTGGCGTGGTTGGATTAAATAGATCGCGGATTTGAATTGAACAACTGCAAAAACAAGTAGTGATCATAATCCAACCTCTTGATCTAAACAATATTTTTGTATAGCTATGTAATTATCAGTCAAAAATTTCAACATGCAAAACTTTTGTTTAATTGCTGGTCTCTTGTTTTTTCGCGAACTGCCAGTTGCAGACAATTTCATTAACTATTAAATTAGGAAAAACAAACTTGTGGGGCGGCTGCTATGTTGATCAGACTAGAAATATATTCGACCTCATTTAATTTATAAAGAAAAAAAGTTAAAGTGGTTGGGGTCTGGCACTCTAAGATAACTAGCTCAAAAATTTAGAAAATCTGTTAAAAATGACATCACAAAGCGTTCAAAATATTAGAGCGTCACGCCAAGACTGCACTCTTGTCTAACAACAATATCTAAAGCTGGATAGATTTTACTCGCGTATTGCACAAATTGAATCAAATATAAACTGCAAGTAATTTGTTACTCTTATTTATATATATAATATATTTGAGGCATTTAATGCTGCAAACAATACATTTCTAATTGTCATCAATGCTTACAATTTTGAGGTTATCTGGCATTTGATAAATGATTGGCAGCACTTCTTGTCTTTATTTGCAAGCGTTTGCAAAGTCATGCCCTGTGTGATTACCTAATATACACATTTAGTGTGTATGCTATATATCCACATTCCGACTTTTCGAAAGCACCCCTGTACCTTATTTTTTCTTAACTAAAAGACAGCTAGGCTCGTTTATTTTTTACTATAATTCCAACAAGAAGAGTTGTATTTTAGTATGCTGCTCTTTCGTTCTTTTCAGCATCTGCTGGAGATTCACCAAGTTTTTCTACTATTTAGATGTGCACACTAGCAACGTCTGATAATTTTATTAACTTGATCCAGAATTTATTCTTGTGCAATGGCTGGATCTCCATGTGCTGTCGCCTAGTGTTTCCGACTTTAAATTGAACTCCAATGTAGCACGAATTATGGCTTGCATAGAGAACACCTTTGCTTTACACGAGCTCTTACAGCAATTAACAAACTTATGTCATCGTTGCACCTTAATATTATTAAGGTATCCATATATAGTAGCCTCACTAGGCTAACAATTATTCAAGAGGCACCACGCAACCGAACGAGTAAACGTTAGGCACCGACCATTTACCTGTAATTAATATTCAGACTACCTATGACTAGTCTTTTGTATTTCCTCTTCCAGGACGCCCAAAACAGCTCTCGCAAGGGAAGCAAATAACTTATACACTATAAATGACACTGTAATTTGCAGTGTACATTGGTATTCAGTTGTCAATGTCAAAGAAAACCGCTGTTGTGAATTAGAATGGATTTAGATTCTTTCATCAAGTCGCAAATTACTTTAAATAATCTTATTTTATTGAACGTGCAGACCAGAAACAGCTATATTCGGGCTTTCTTTAGGTCACAGTATCTTTTTTGTCACAAGCCAGTTGAATCAGCAATATGGTTCTATTAGAAGTAACATAATTGTTATAATTTGATAAATTTGATGATCTGAGATGTTCAAAATAAACCTGAACTTTATATCTATTAAAGCTTAAGTCTATATAATTAACTGTAGGAAAATGCGTAATGTATATATGTGTATAATGTAACTTATGATATTTATTCTAATATGCAAATACTAATCATGAATTATTTCAGATAATAATCCATCCGTATTTTCACGCACTTTCTCTTCGCAACGATATTGCTTTGTTAATATTGGATCTACCTTTCAAGTTAAGTGAGAATGTAGGAATTATTTGCATTCCATCCCAAGATTTTAACTACAATAATAAACGTTGCATAGCGACTGGTTGGGGCAAAAACTCTTATAAAAGAGGAGGATATCAGACAACGTTAAAAAAAGTTGAACTTCCACTTGTTCGCAAAGCTCCTTGTTTAGAGTATTTAAGAAAAGCACGTTTAGGACCTCATTTTAATTTACATAATAGTTTTATATGTGCAGGTGGAGAAGACAAAAAAGATACATGTAAAGGAGATGGTGGAAGTCCACTCATATGTCCAATAGACGGATATTCTAATCGATTTGAGCAAGTTGGAATTGTTTCTTGGGGGTTAACTTGCGGATTACAAAATACGCCTGGAGTTTATGTAAATGTAGCTTTGTTTAGTGATTGGATCGATCAGCAGATGCTATTTCATAATTTTGACACATTAATCTATCGCAGATTTTAGTAACATTATATAAACTTTTTGAATTAAAATATCTTGAATTAAAAGTATCAGAAACACTCTCAAATGAAAATCTACATCTTTTAAAAATATATTTTTTTTAATTATTTGAGGTTGGTAGAAGATTATATAATCATACAGTAAAATATTAAATACAAATTTTAAAGATTTTGTTTTGCTATGAAAAGCATTTTATCATTTATAAAACTAAAACAAATACAACAATTATGAAATTTATTGTACGTTCAGTGTATAAACATTTAATATTGGCATTTTAAAATCTGAGGTTTAAAAAATTATTTTTATGTTAGTAAGGATCTGCCCCCACCCCCCCTCCCCCTTATAGATATTTTATTACCAATTGTATATTTAGAATTCTAAGTAAATTAAATTTACCTATTCATAATAAAGTGTTTTTATATATTATCTATTTTTTATCTTATCATTTTACATCAATTTTACATTAATTGGTGTCACTTTAAAATTTTAAAAATATTTATCAACAATTTATTTTTAAATTTATCTATATGAAGATCTTTTGAGAGTTTGAACCGGTTTGAACTGTATAATTCTATTTTTTTAATACTATACAAAACATAATTTATATTATATTTTGTATAATATTATATATATTTCTTAATAAGATTAAAAAATGATTTAATTTTTTTCAAAATTTTTGACTGTGTACAGTGTACATTGGTATTCAGTTGATAATGTCAAAGAGTACTGCTTTTGTGAATTATAATGGTTTTAGATTCTTTCTTCAAGTCGCAAATTACTTTAAGTAGATAATCAATTTGTTGCAAAAAAATTGTTTTATTTTGCGTTAAGATAATATATTTTATTAAATTCAGAAAAAATATGCTCATGTACTATGTTTTTTTTTCAAAAGCATTCACATCCAGTCTCCCAAAACACGTCAGCTATTGACATATTTTTGACAGGTGTGTTTTCCACTCCTTCCCAACAAGCACTCATCAACATTTTTAAATGAGATGACTCATTTTGTGTGACTTTATTTAAAAGGTTTTTATACCAGTAATTCAACTAATTTTTATTTATTTTTTAAATGTACTGCATGCCAGAATTTTTTTTTAAATTAGAAACATGTGAATTTATGTATTTTAATTTTTTTAACGTGTTTAAATGTCCTTATTTTGTATTAGTATTTAAACTACACATTAAAAAAAACGAGAATTTAAAAAAATCAAAATAGTATACAGTTGATTTACTGACGTAAAGACCTTTTCAATAACGTGTCACAAAGTAGGTCATCCCGTTAAAATTTTTAAATGGTGCTTATTGGAGGAGAGAGATAAACTGTCACGCATATCAACAATAAAAATATTAGTAAGATAATAATAATATAAAATAAAATAAAAATTGAATTTTTTTAGGTTTTCAAAAATTTTGCCTATTTCATATTAATTTGAAAAATACAAAGTCTGACATGCAGTTCAAAGAATTTTAAAAATATAAACAGTTAAATTACTGATATAAAAACTTTTTAAATGAGGTTTTAAAAAGTCATTCCATTTAAATTTATTGGAAGGTATTTGTTGTAGGGGGAAAAGAGAAATTAGACATCTGTCTAAAATATGTCAAAAGTTTGTTTGTACAAAATACTCAATACTTTTGAATAAAAACACCCTGTATGTTGCTGCCACAAAAGATATATTATATTTTTTATCAAAATTGATTTATTAACATTATTAAAATTGAACTAAACACTGACCAGAATTCCAAAAAATTCAACTTTATCGTGACATGCATAATTACTTAATAAATGTTTTCACTGGATATATTTATCGCACTTTATAACTTTACTATTCTAGAAATATTTGTTATTATAGATTGCTTGTTTATAAAACATCAGTATTTAACAAAGTTGAAAATTTAAAAGGAACCATTTCCCCATTTTTATATGGATTTAGATTCCCCATCAAAAACTATGTCTTTATTCATCGTCCAAAAGGCACAACTAGAATGTTGTAATAATTTGATTTGTTTTGATAAACTGTTAGTTATTGCTACATACGCAGCTTTTGCACATTTGAACATTGTTACTTTTAATCTAATCCTCATTTTTTATGTTCCTATTCCTCATGTCTACATTCAAATCTTGCTTATTTAATACTAATTTTTCTTTCATATTTTTTACACTTTCATTTTAAAAATTTACTTGTTTTCTACTTATGAAATCAGAAGATAATAATCAGTTCCGCATTCGGCTCCACGTACCACCCTGGTGTCCATAATTTAACTTTTCAATATTTTATCATACACCACAAAGTTTATTATTGACTTGAACTTGCTCCTATGCCAAATATACCATTACCGTATTTTAAATTATTTTTTTCAGAAGCATAAAAATCAAGTTTTATTTTCGTCATTCCTTTCAGCATTTATATTTTTTTTCAAATATTCCTTATTCCAAGTATCAATAGGTTAGTCCAAGTTTTTGCCAAGTTGTCAACAAATAGGCCGTATAATTTTGACCTCGGCTGCCCATCATAGCTGCAGTTAACTAAGACTATTTGCACCAGTATTCTTTGTAGTACTTGGAATACTCTGCATTCCAAGATAAAAGTCTGATTGTACAACATTTTTGAAGCGGATAAATAAATATTGTTTTAAGAAACAATTGTGAAAATGATAGATCAAAATCTAATTTAAAATTATTTCCAATATCCTCAAAAAGTCAATGTGCGGGTTGGAGTATTTGTAAAAAAATATCATTGAGTCTATTTTTTCTTAATCAATTTTTGAATTCTGATAAATACTTGGAATTATTACAAAAAAAAATTTGTAATAAATCGGACATCGTTACAGGAAAAGATGATATTTTGTATCAGCAAAATGATTGTTTGTGCCTTTAAAAGTATTATAAATATAAATATAAATACTTACTTTTAAAAATAATTATTCTAAAATTGATAATTACATAGACATATTTTTACTCCAGTTTAAATCAAATATAGTAAAACAAATCATTTGACAATATTTATTCGTTTTACTTCTGGCCAAACTATCATCATGCTTTATTTTAATCTAATAAATATATGAAGAATTCAAACTATCTATATTATTCACTATTGCTCATTATGACTCATCAATTTAATCGTCAACACATTGCAATTGTTCTTACTTTATAAGTTAAGCCAAAATTCCTACATTGTTGATAACAATTATTCAGAAATAACCATTTTACTACTAGTGATAACTATATGATTATAAATGATATTTTTTGTACTATATAAGAGCTGCAAATGTTAGACATCGACATTCGTATTTTAAAACTTTAAGATGAAAGTCGCCAGTGGTATAATCTTCTTGATGTAAATATTGCAACAATATTTAGTAAATTTGTTTGTGGTTGAAGCTTTAAATTAATTATTATTATTATTTTATAATTACAATTGTGTGCTTAAATATTTTGTTAAAATATAAATAAAATCAATATATACTTAAATATAATTAAAAAATAAAACAATTTACTAAGTTTTTACCATAAAAATATTTATTGAAAATCAGTATATTAGCGACTTATCAAGTGTAAAAAGTCGAAACTTAAGTCGCTAATATATTGTTTTTCAATAAATGTTTTTGTGGTAAATTGTTTTATTTTATAATGAAGTAGCACATATTAAAGGTCCAAAGCATCCTCAATCCGTCAATATGAAATTATTTACTTAGTAAACTTTATAAAAATATTGAAATAAATTAATAACTTTCTTTAATCAAGTTTAAATAAAATCTATAATTTTTTTAATTTTTTTCGTTCAGCGGATGCTTAACAGTAGTCCATACACACCCTGCTAATACTGCAACTACTGCAAATCGAAAAGGTAACAACTTATTTTAATATAACTTATTTTGAATAGTGTTGAATGAATGAATTGAATAAAATATAAATAGTTTACAAACTTTCATTAAAGACTTAGTCAAAACTATTAATTCATTCGAAAGATTAAAACTATGTTAGAAACATAGTAAATTGTTTTAATATTTATAAGTAGGGCGGTTGGGCCAGACATGACGCCACATCTCATTAGTCACATTTGACAGTTAGTCGCGGGTCGTATCAGTAACTTCCATAAGAGCTCATGTGTAAGAGAGAGACTTGAAAACTCGGAAACAGTGGAATAAAGAATTAGTATATCGCGGCGTCCCGTTGCGTGGTCTCTTTAAATTAACATCGATTCAAGATGGCGACTGTTGTATAGTGCGCGAAATTCAAAATTTGGCATATAGTGCAATCGAGAAGTTATTTTCAAGATAAAAAAGCAGCAGCCAAAAGGGCATAAGCAAAAGCAAAAAGCAATAGGGGATGGTAATTTAAGGTTAACAGGCCAGCGGCCAAAAAGCTTAAGCATATGTATAAACAACAGCTTAAGCAGCAGCAGCGGGGCTGAGAAAGTAATAATAATAATTGATGATATTTAAATTTAAATAAACTTTATAAAATTAATTTTACTAGTTTATAAGTAAAAACATTTATAACAATCACATAAAAAATGATTGCTAAAATGAGTTTCTTTTATTGTGTTAAGGAATTTAATAGATTACATATAACGTTCACATCATCACATACCAATATATACGTATATACGTTCTTAATGAATCGATGTGTGAATTTATGGTAACTTAGCTTTAAGTAATAAATGAGCTGAGCGCATATATAAATATAAAATAAAAACTTGTACTTGACCTACCTAGCGATATATACCAAAATAAACTTCAAGGAGAATCGCAATTATATACTTTTATAACGTAAATAATTGTTTTTATTTAAATTTTGTAGACATAGATTTTATTTTTATATATATATATATAAAAATATTTCTAGGTTTAAAATTACATTGTTATTTGACGCGTTTATTACATAGCATGTTGTTGTTGACACTTGTAACAATTTTTGACAGGTCTATATGAATTCGATCTGTCAAAAGGATGTAATGCTTGTGACAGAGAAGTTTTTGTTGGAAATATAAATCCATCTTGCACTCTTTCACTCTTTGAGTAGGAAGACCTACATTCGCTCCAATTCTAATCCATATAACGAACGTATATATTTTTACGGTAAATATTTAACATATTCACCGGTTAATTTTCTATTATGATACAATTTTACAGCTTTGTCAATTTTTTCAAACAAATTTTTCTCAACTTCACCGAATTCACCGAAGCTGCAATACCTCGAGTTTTGTACACAATTGTTTTTAGAACTCATAATCATACTTTTTTTTTAACATTTTTAATTCGAATTATTTGCTTTTCCAATTGATTTCTCAGATGCACGGGGCCGAAAGATCAATTTTAAAATTTGACAGATTCCCGAAAGTGTCGATAACGAAGTGCAGTGGGTAAAAGATGCTGTGGAGCAGATTGTGCTCTATACCACAGCCACCGTGGATCCTACCGAGTAGGTAGGTACAAAAAGGCGAGGTATTATTGTTATCAATAACAAAGATGACTTATGTCTTCCCGAGCTTTGCGAGTAAACATGAGTCACGTCACCAAATTAAGTGACTTCTCCAAGATGCGCCGCAACACAGGCAAGATTTAAGACAAAATACCAGCCCAGTTGATGGAAAAAGCGGATGTTGTACTTTCCAATGATGGCGAATGTGGAATACCTAAACATCTTGGACCATAATTTATAATAGTGGTATATAAGTACGAAGATAAGAGCCGCACAGTAATATATGAGAATAACGCAGGCTCTCATAATTTTCACAAGAAACATTATAATGTAATTACTTCGCTGACTGCAGCATTTTCCTGGAGTTAGTTTTGTGAAACGAGCCACATACCTGACAACAACAAAAATGAGCATCGATGTACTGCATCGTGTTCGGCCTGCCAACAGACACTACTTTGTGAACAGCAATAAATATTTTGTGCGATAAATGTAATCGGTCTTTTCGGGGTAACAAGTATTTGCAAAATCACAAGGAAAAAATTTGCAAAAACATTAAAAGGTGCACGGAGTGTTTAAAACAATGAAAAGAGACGCAGACCACATGTGCTTTATACAGGTAAATGAAAGAAGCCCACCAAAAGACAAATTCCTATTTGTGTTTTTTGATCTTGAGACGCGCCAGGAAACCCAACTAAACAGCAAAACAGATTCTACCATGCACGAACCATTGTGTATTTCAGCAGTGCTGCGCTATCTGTAAAAAGAACTAGCTTTCTGTGAAAAGTGCGGCATTCGGCAAACCGTAATTTAAACAAACGTAATTTAAAATTTTGTACGGTATTTGTTAGGTGTGCTATAAAGTTATAAAAAAATTGTGTGTATCGCACACAATTCTCAAAATTTCGACTCTCAGTTTATCTTAAAATTTGTGCTAGAAAAAATAGATATGGAACCGGACTTAATTATGCGAGGTATCAAAATACTAATGAAGGGGTTGGACAATGTGAGTTTTATTGACTTGCTAAATTATTTCCTTATGGCATTGTCAAAATTTCCCAAAACATTTCATCTGGGTGATGAATTGAAAAAGGGATACTTTTTTCACTTGTTTAACACCACTGAGAATGCAAACTATTTGGGACCTTTGCCCGACATAAAATTATATTACAATAAGGTGGAGCCCGCAGAGAAATGTGAATACATCGATGTGTGCTCTCTGTATCTGTGGGTATGCAAATACGGCAAATTTCCAGTTGAAGGCCCAAAAGTACATGTTGGGTACGAAGCGTGTGAAAAACTTATATTTCCGCGATAAACGGTGTAATTAAGTGTAAAGTGCTTCCACCCTAAAGCTTGTATCACCCTGTGCTCCCCGTAAAACAAAACAATAAAGTAATGTTTTTCCTGTGTCGTGCGTGTGGTAAAACCCAAAATCAGGAAGTGCTGGCATACAGACGTGGATCGTGCATTGGTTGGAACGTAGGTAATCGACGAAATTCAGAAAGCATTGAAAATGGGTTACAAGATAATGGAGATTTACGAAGTGTGACAATACAACGTAGTAAAATACGATGCAGATACCAAGATGGGCGGTTTATTTGCCAAATTTATGAATAAGTTCATAAAAACAAAACAACAGGTATCTGGCTGGCCTTCAAATTGTATAACCCAACAGCAAAAAAAAGATTATATCAAAGAGTTTTTTAATATTGAAGGTATTCAGCTTGAATATGTTAAAATTCTGAACAATCCTGGTATTCGATCTCTGGCAAAGCTAATGCTGAATTCGTTTTCGTAAAAATTTGGTCATAGAGAAAATCAAACAAAAACCCGCATAGTTCATAAACCACAGGACAATATAATATGCTCATCGATCCCTCAGTGATTATGAAAAACATTCTTGAAATCAACGAGGAGGCTCTAATTGTCAACTGGGAGCATAAAGAAGAAGCTGCCGATCTACTTAGTACAGATAATGTGTGTATCGCTACATACACTACTACATTAGCTCGATTAAAACTGTACGAGTACTTGAAACTTCTTAGTAAGCGTGTTCTCTATTATGACAAAGACTCTATTATATACGTCAGCAGGGAAGGCGAGGAGGAACCCGCTATCGGCTCATCACTTGGCCAGATGATTGATGAATTGGAGTGTAAATGTGCTGGCAGTTACATCACTAAATTTGTGTCCCAAACATTATTCTTATAAAGTTTTTTTTTACATTTGTAACCTGTAAGGTAATGGGTATTTCGATAAACAGTAAGAGTGAAAAACTTGAAAATTTTCAATCTTTGAAACAAATGATTTTAGAAGAAAGGCCCCCTGTGTATATATCTTCCCTTAATATACGTCGTACCGCTGAACATAAAGTGATTAGTAAAACAGAACAAAAAGTGTTTCGGGTCACGTTCAGCAAGCGACGACGAATGGAAAATAACGATTCTTTACCTTATGGTTATAAAATTCGTAAAACAGATTAGTTTTTGTATAAATTAATTATTATTAGTATTATTATTATTATTATTATTATTATTGTTATGCAATATAAAAAAAATTAAAATATATGGAAAAGTGTGACTTTACTCTAAATTTATGCAATTTATTAAAAGCTCTATACATGTAAAATAAAGTTTTTATGAATCGCAATAAAAATACTTATATAACATAAATATTTATTTTTATTTTTATTATTCATTATTCTAGATAACAATATTTAGACAATAAACAATTATTTTTAGCACAAATACAATAGTCTTTTTTATGTTGGACACATGTCGAAATGTGGCACTTGGCAAAACTCGGACATTTGTACTCATATTCCAAATTGATAAGTTTATGGTCTTGCATCAAAGATTCCAGTAGTTTTGGAGATTTGAAGTGGTAATGATGAATTGGTAAACCGTTAATGGTAAAAGCTAATTCCTTTGGGGTAAATTGGCTTCCGGTCATAAACCCTTGCATGTCCAGTTTTGCAAATAACCTCCTCCTGGTTAAAACGGGCTCTTAAATTTTTTCCAACTTCGTAATATGTCTGCGGAATATTTCTTGGTCCAGAGCCGCTTGCATCCATTGTCTTCCGTTTCTTTCATCAAAATCAAAGTCCTCAAACTTTACACTAATTTTGTAGTTAAAGGTTACTTGCATTTTAAATCAATTTTTGCGCTAAACCGCTGAGAGGAGTGTATTCAACTATAGTATCTCTCAGAATAAAGCAATAACATGTAGTATTATCTTTAAAAACCAATGACGCATCCATTTCAGCTCGAAAATCTACTGTAGACTTGATACTTTGATTTTGCTTTAAAACGTCAAATACAAACATTGCTTGATCCTTGAAATCGTTAAATAAAATGTACGGTTGATTTTTGCTTGATTGTAGTAACTACTTTTGAAATTGACAGTACATATCGTAAGCGGTTAAATGACATGAAAAGCTATGATTACGTATCGTGATTTCTCCAGACTATTAGAAGTTTTTATGGACCAAACTTCTTTAGATTTATTCATAGAGGGTAGCTCATGCAGTTCACATTAGTAGGTAATGGGGCGATTGCGCCAGACACTACATCACAAGAGTGGGGATAGGAGTGGGGGAAAAGGGGAGGTGCAGAAGTACGTCACAAGGGTGAGAGTAGGAATGGGGAATGGGGAGGGGCAGAAGTACGTCACAAGGGTGGGGGTAGGTGTGTGGGAAAGGGAAGGAGCAGACAGTAGCGGAGCTTATCTTATCACTTCCGGCCTTATCACATCCGGGGCCTTATCAGCCATCTGGGTCTTATCAGTTCTTATCAGCAATTTCCGGTTGGTTGCACGTCCCTTCTTATCTCTCATAAAAACTACATGAGAGCAAGTGAGACTTGAAAATCGGAAAGAGTGGGATGGAGAATTTTTTTAAATTTTTCTACACACCAGCGCACGACATCGATAGAATTATTTGGGACATATTCAAGATGGCGGCAGAGTGTTGGTAATATACAGGGTGTTGAGGGAAGACATTGTGTATACAGGGTGAGTGCAAAAGTAATCCAAGAAGGCGACCAGACGTTGTTATCTTTTCCCAGAATCAAACATGGCAACCGGAAGTGCAACTTCATGGTATTCAATTGAAAGAGCTCGACGCGTACATCATGAAACTGAAATAAAGATTCGCACTTGACCTGCTCGCATGCGATAAACATAAGAAAAATTTTTTTTGGTTGCAATCGCGGCTTCGCTTATATCATATATGTTTTTATTTAATTCTTGTAAACATATCTCTTATACAATTTATATAAGACATAAGAAAATATAAGTGCACATTTAATAAGCAAAATTATTTCTAGAATCAAAATTACTAATTTATCATTGTTTGCAACATTAACAATAATTGATTGTTTTGACGTATTTATAATGCGGCAATTTTTATCCAAGAACATAAACGATGTATTCATCACATTGCCGAAACAAGGGATCTCATTTGCTTTGATTTTAAATGTTCTTGGGTGTGTGGTATTGTCCAGAGTCATCATTTTATAATCATGTCCAAACAAATCCTTGTCTGCATTCTCTGGCTTCTTTAGGTTTAGTGATGAACAAACCGCCTGTTGAGCAGGACATATTTATTTTAGTACACTT
>JARJEC010080564.1:0-23872 GCA_030264575.1 Tachinus sp. AB-2021 | reverse complement strand
ATACATACATACATACATACATACATACATACATACATACATACATACATACATACATACATACATACATACATACATACATACATACATACATACATACATACATATAAATTTGAGATTTGGAAGGTGTAATATAGACCATTACAGCTTCAAAATTGCAGATTTATAATTATCAGATTGATTAATTTTGAAATTTTAATTAAAAGTAGTATATCTTTATAACTTTATAACTAAAATATTATATAATATAATAATTATTTATAACTATATATTTATATTGCAAAAAAAGGATATCGGGTAAGCGCTCAATAATTACAATCAATTTATTTTTTAATCTTTAATCATGCCGATATTTTGGGTAAATTTTTTTCTGTTTCAATTGCAATACCACTATATTTTAAATAAATGTATGTATAAGTATTTTTTTGAAGGTATTATAGCTTAATTTTTGCAAGTAAAATACCGGTAACTGAAGTGATTGTCAAAATGTTACAATAAATGTTTTTGAACAAATATTGATTTTAAGAATTGATTGATTAATTCGTTAAATCGGGTATTAAATGAACACGCTCTGGAATGTGTTCCATTGATTGTTAAAAATTTGATTCTATCTAATAAAATATTAACATATATCATTTCAATTATATAAAATTATATTTTGGAGAAAACAGGGTTTGACGTACAGATATATATATATATATATATATATATATATATAAATTTCTTGTGTTTATTTGTGATCGCATCACGGCTAAACCACTCAACCGATTGAGCCCATATTTACATCATATATTCTCCACACTATGATCAAGGTTTGTAAGTAAGTGCAGTTCCGATAGGTGGTGCCACTATTGAATTTCTATACCAATGGACCAATTGAGTCAAAATTTACGCTATATATTAGTTTGGTCGTTGCAAACGTTATTACGTCCGCCTTCGGTAGGTAGCGTCACTATCTAACTTCTACATCAATTTGTCGATACAATGCATATTTACGGTTTTTGCATTATGAGATATACATGAATACGATGATGTAACACAATAGCAAATAAGTCGGTACATCAGCTTTTGCTCCAATGAAGCAATTTGGATGATTCTCTCATTTCTTATACATGACCGCAATCCAATAATGATTTGTTTAGCCATACATCTTGAAAACGGAGAACGCGTCTATTTCAATGAAGAAGATGCATTGTCAAGAGCACCCGCACCACCAAAAACACTACGGTATGCCGTAACTCGCAAAAGAGATAAATCTGTTGGTGTGGGTTCCATAATGGCTCATAAATATTATATATATATATATATATATATATATATATATATATATATATATATTAGAAGCTCCTCAATCAAATACTTGAAAATTTGAGAGGAAAACGGTCAATTTTTCGATACCACGTTCAAAATATGTCTATTAAGTCAATGCCTGCCTAAAATCATCACCACTATGGTAAAACGTATGAACGTTGAAATTAATAACGAACATACGTCCGTCCATTGATGGAGATTGGTAATGGAAAACTTTTTATTGTTGCCATCGCTCACTGCATTATCCTGTCCACCGATTTCTGTCAAATCACAGCAACAAAGGATACATTAATTAATAGTATTTTTCCGCAATTAGACGAAATTATCGCAATTGTCAATAGCTGAGTAAACGTGGGATATTAGCCGCCAACAATATTGACGTTGATGCTATAATTTTCAAAATTTAGGACAATAAGTCCAAATCCATTGATACTGTTGTTGATGAAAACGGGGTTATCAATTATCCAATTGAATTCTTAAATTCACTGGACTTGCCACTTACCATACCACATCTTGCTTCGCAACATTCATCTTCGCAACATTGTACCAGATTAGTAGTGCAAAATAATCTCATCGAAGCTACAAATTTAAATAGTAAATTCAAAGAAGAGAAGATGCATTACTGCCGCATATACCAAAGATGCCAAACAATTCCCTATAAATTTTAAATGAATTACAAAATGATTATTGTATATGATCATGTACATTAAAATTATAATAATATGTTTTTAAAAATGTATATAATTAATATTTATTTGTTATATGCAATTATTAAAAAAAACACTTGTTTTTCGTTAATTTCAAATCTCATTTGTTAATATACAAAATAAAACTAAATAATTCTGTTTAAATATATGCATGTAAATATTCAAATTTGGCCTTCCATGACGTCACGACCAAGTGTTCCTGTATAATTTTAAAAACCTTTAGATATATGTAGGTTCAAATAAACAAACAACGAATGGGTACATTGCTTATTTACTGCGCATCCGTTTGCACTCCGTTCGCGTCGTTTCAACAAAGCATTAAATCCGACCTGTTCTAATTTATCAACGAGCGAGCGTGACCTTGAAATTCAACCGTTTTACGCGTATATTATAATTCAATGTGGAATTCAACCGTTTTACGCGTATATTATAATTCAATGTGGAATTGCTCAGGCAAATCCATGGAGAATCCAATCCGATATAAATGTTGTGAAATTGTTTGTCATGTGTGAACGTATCTTAAAAATACGGAATAAAAAGATTCAGTATACATTAATATTAATAATTGATTAAGGATTTATACGCGACATAATATTGCTATCAGCAGTGCCAGTGTTTGTCAATTTGAAAATAATGTTGATGGATGATATAAGGAAACTTACTGTCTTGCATTGATATAATCGATTTTTGTATATACTACCAATACTCCCTCACTTATAAAAGGAAAATAAATGCGTTATTCTATTTTCAGGAGAGGCAATTACTGAAATAAACTAATGATTTTTTATTCTTACCTATCTTTACACGAAAACAAATTTAATTAGATAAGTGTGAAGGTCGAAAATTGGGCAAATGAAATTGGTGAAAAATGAGGATTATAGAAAATAAAAGCCCCTCGATGTGGCAACAGTTCACCTGATGCAGCGATGAGAAATATATATATATATATTCTTTAGAAATTTCCCCTATACCTAATCCATTTGCAAGACCCTTTATCATTATTGGGGAAAAGGTGGGTAGAAAGTTTTATTGAAAAGTGAAAGAAAAAATTAAATTTGTATATTTACCAAATAACAAAAAATCATTCAAATTACTGCCGTTTTTTATATGAATTTTCTTTCATAAGTGATGGTGCATACTTGACAAGCTCGCTTTTATATAAATATCAAGACATGATTTATTTAAGTGATCATCTTGAGCTATAAATAGCCACACAACCATTTATTAAATTTTGATACGAAAGAATTAAAATAAATTTTATATATACGAATTAATATTTTATGAATACACACTATTCATAATAAATTAATGGCAACATTTAAGAAATTATATTTTATAATTAATGTTGCCTCGAGGTAAAATTATTAATGATACCCAATAAGACCGAAAAAATGGTGAGACAAAACCATTTATAACCATAAATTAACGCAATTATCACACACAATTGGGTATACTTATGGGGGAGAATTTCAAATAATAAGAAACAACAAAACAGAGATCTATATAAATAACCGTATTTCCTTTCCTCTTCGTGCATTATTAAATAAAATAAATAGAATAAACAGACGTGTGAATGTTAATCTTTTCTTGTTGAAATATGACGTTTCCCCGCAGAGTTATTTCGGTAACGACAAACATTTTTTATTCTTTCTTTAAAATGCCAAACCTTTGTAGTTAGGGTGTATTTAAATATGAGTTCATTGTTAGATTTGATAAGTACATTCAAATAAAAAAGGATTAATTTCAATTATTATTATTATTACAGGTAGTAAAATCGAAATGGTCAAATAAAGCTTTATAGATATCATAGTTTTATTAAGTAGGATAATTAATTAAATACGAACCAAATATTTGCATAATGTCGTTTTCTCTGTACTTTCTCCCATCCTTCTATAGCATCTAACTTTAAAAATAAACAAAGCTGTGTGGAGTTTAGGAATTACACATCTGGTTTGGGTAGATGATATTAATTCATAATATACTGTGGGATGCGTACCCAGGTGGTTGTCAGTGGCGTCTATCTTAAATATTAATTACTTTTATACGTACTCAAATTAGCATACACACTATAAATATTCTTTTACTGCTGCACTCCACACAAATATAAAATATGCATATACCGCGGAATATTGATTTTTTTCAATGTTTGCGTTCTATTTAAAACTACATGCAATATTTTATATTTAAATTAAATACACAACGTTTCTCTAACTATCTTTCTTTAGTAAACATGAGTGTATTGTTTAAATTACTATCATTAAATCTAGATTAATTATCTATTTTGTAATTATTTTCAAAAATCATTATTAGGCCAGTCAATGGGGATTTTGAAATTACAAAATTATTACATATTTGTAATTTATACAATTACCAGGTCAATTTTTTTTGGTTGTTTACTAAATATTTACCCGAACAGCGAAAATCTACCAAAATATTCTTGTGGGATAAGGATATTTTCTATATTTCGGCTGCTATTGGATGGATTTTTATTTTCTTTTTTCTTAAATGTACATAAAAATATGCTACAAGTCAAAAAACGGCGTTTTAGGGGATGGTTTTTTAAATATTTTCTGCTTCTCTATAATTGTTATGAAAAAAATCTTAAATCAAAAGTTGTAGGGCCTATAATTTCTTACGAGTTTTATGAGCAAAGACATTTTGTGACTCAAAAACCACTCACCACAGTGGACGCCAAAGTCAACTGTGATATTAAAATATCTTAGTTAAGGGCCAAATTTGTATTTTTAACTGGAAATTAAATAATTGATCATTGAAAAAAGTTTCTTATTATTTTTAATTGTTTGATTTATTTTGTATGTTTTGTTTATCCTGTTTTTTATTAAAGAGTGGGTTATTTAATCAACAATATATTTTAATGCAGTTAAAGAAAATAAAAATAATAAAATCAATACGTAACTTTTTTTAATGATCAATTATGTAATTAATAAGAAACGAATTTGGCTCTTAACTACGATATTTTTATAACTGGTTGTGGTGAGTACTTTTTGCGTCACAAAATTTCTTTTTATATAAAACTTGTAGGAAGTTGTAGGCCCAACAACTTTTGTTTCAAGATTTTTTTATAACTATCATTGAAAAGCAGGTAGAAAATATTTAAAAGAATCACCCCATAAAACACGCTGTTTTTTTACTATGGCACTTTTTCTTTGAAAGTTATGCAAAAAGTTTCTCGCTATAACATCCACCTTCTTCCATACCTCACTGGCGGACGTGATCGGTGTGATCGTCTAGCCCTCTTTTTCTCCTCTATAGCTACCTTCACTTTGTTCCACCACGGGACCAATTGACCGGCTAGATTACAGCATTTGGGTTCAAAAACATTTGGCGCATCGATGACCACGATTTAATATCGTTTACGGCGGTCTTGACATCCGTATCTTTTTTTGGAGGTGGTCCAGCCTGGCTTGAAAACCTTGACAATCTGCATGATCGAGACACCATTTCCGTCGAGGCATTGTTTTACCTGTCTGACGATGGTTTTTAGAGCGATTGGTAAATTATCGCTTCTATGATGTTCCGTGAGAAACGTGTGGGGAGACGCGAGGACGAGAAACATAAATCGATTGCCGAGAACCTCTTACGCTGAAATGAGTTGAGAGAACCGCATCGCTTTGGCCTAGAAAAGCTTAGAGTAGACGAGCGCGCGGATCTCTCCTCTGGGAACCCAATAGCGGGTTATGGGCGTCGAAATCGCCCACCAAGAGGTACACCTATGGATGTTTCGCACCGAGACCCTGTATATTTTCCAAGAATAATCGAACTCCGGAAGATACAAATTGCATATTATGGTAGCTATCGGTGATGATATACAGATCGCCGTAGCTTGTAGTCTAGTTCTGAGGATTACCTCCCTGACAAGAAGGTTTTCCTTCAGAAATTTGACGACTCCGCGCCGGCATAACAGGGGTAAAAAATTAATATATTCATAAGTATTAAATAATTACAATACCTTTACTCCATGTAACACTGTCAACATAACCTCGCATTTTTCAAGAGGTTTTATGAACTTCTCTTAATATAGATATGATCTTAAATTGATTGATTATAATGAATGATTTTATCTATTTATATTCTATTTTTATACGAAGATAAACAACTACCTCTATTTTTATTTTAACGAGACCCAGGACAAATTTATGAAATTGATATTATTTAAATTCTTGGTCTCAGTTTATGCTATCTTGCGTATGACTTAAATCACTTATTTTTAAAATAATTTATGGCTTATGATTTAATCTTTTTAAATTCAGTTGCGATAACTCTGTTTGAAGATTACTTATTACTACTACTTTTTATTTATTATAAATCTGATAAATGCTATAATAAGTCCCATCTGTTAATAATACTATAAGTTGCTATCGCTTTATATTTCTTTCTAGTACTTCTCCAAAGTGTCCACAATATCACTTTATGGATTGATCACGAAAATGCCAAAGAAGTTTTACTTCTATCGCGCGCACACTGTTGCTGGCATTATTTTTTTTATAATATTTTTCTTTTTATTTTATATATTCTTTTATAATTCTATTATATTCATAATTATAGTTGAGGTGGGAGACAAGTTATTACCGCGTCTGATAAACTGAACCTCAACTATGTTTGTCATAATGAGACAAATAAATGATTTATTATTATACAATTAACTAATTATGGCTGTTTCATACAGATTTTAACCGAATTAAAATTAAAATTTGATTACTTTAAAAAATAAATGAATCAAGTAGTTTTTGAATTAGTTGGTATCGGCATCTAGGAGCTCAAAGCGCAAGAGTTCTAGCTTTGAAATATATAAAGCTTAGACTAATGTTAGAGCTGAAAGGCAACATAAATAAAAAAATAATAATTAACATAAAAGACGATTGAAAGGGGAATTGTAGAGGACTCCAGTGTTGAGACGACAATAAAACATTAAACAAGAAGGTATTTTAAATAGTAGGTTTCTTTTGCCTAGACCTCCTACGGTTTTGTTTGTGTGCACTACTCTCAGATTTGGGAATTTCCCGTTTCTGACCATGCGGTTTCATCATCAGCGCTGATGCTGTTGTAATCTTGATTTCTCGTTTTTTAAAGGAGCTCTTCGCTTCCCAGCAATAAATGCATAGCGGAAGACATCGCGGATATGTCTCCCATTAAGTCGATCGTCTGATGATCGATTTTTTGGCAAAATCTCGAATTGAGATTTTGCCTAATTAGTGGAGGATTTGGATTTGTAAATCCTCTGGGATTTAGGTCGAGGAGACCCTTCACGAAGCGAAGCCTCAACGTAGATTATGGAGGTAGCATAATTTTATTTTCTAAATGGGGACTTGATTTGCCATGTGCTTTTGAGCCTTGAGCATCATTAAGTTAATGTGCGACGCCACTTCAAGTAACAGTTAGTTGAAGACCGACAACGGCAGAGATAAAATGACAAATTTGTCACCTTAAAATAGGTTTATAGGACCAACAGCTTTTTGTGACTTTCCAACCACCACCAAAATAAAAATAATTCCAAATAAATAAATAAATTAAAATGAATTTTGAAAATAATAAGAATCAAAACAACTAAAGAAAAAATTAATTTATAAAAAAGGATTGACGAAAAATTTTTCAAAATTTATTTACGTTTTGTACTTTGTGTAATGTGTCCATGAAGGAAACAGAAATATAAAAATAATTAACATTAAGTATCTTAAACCAAAAAGTTAATGTTTTTTATTTAGAACTATTAGAATGATTTAAGATATTATTAATCCTCTGTGTATGTAGGTAGGTTGTTAGCCACATATAATTCTTTAAATTTGATATGTGGCTAATAGTCTTAGTAAATGATGAATTGTATGTTTTAAAATGCATTAAGTTGTGAAATATATCAGTAACATATAATAACACATAATAGCACTTATGATTTTTGTATTTAAGCGACGGCCGACGACTGGCCAGAGTTCGCAGTGCCGGAACCATTGCCCGTCGGCAACCATGAGTAGCATCCGTCGCAACTCTGGCGGTGCTATTGATGGTTGCTTTTCTAAATAAGTCCATTGAAAGTCATAAAAGCCGCTTGTGAACATTTCTGCTCGCACGTTAGTACGCAGCATTAGAGGGTCGCTAAACCCCGACGCATTTTGATTGTTCAGATCATACATACAAGGTATAAAAAAGTAATAAATTTTATTAATAAAATAATTATTAATGTTTGTAGATTTTCAAATTTGCAATCAAAAATTAATTATTATTACATTAGTGATTGTAGTCATATTTAATATATTGAATTCCATCATATTATATTTATTTAAACATTTTTTTATATTAATAATCTTATAAAGAATCGATTGCGATTTGCTTGCAAATCCTTGTCAAGTTTTATCTTATATAAATAAAATAAAACTAACAACTTACTTTGTTTTGACGTCCTTCAACGATTATGGGAAATATTTTAAAACGACTTATTAGGACTAGTTGCAGAATTTAATTAGATTCATTTTTTTGCAGACGTTTTGGTGTCAATACCACTCACCTTCATCAGTGCTAAAATACATTAATAATTAATAAAAACAGGGAACACTTAAAATTAAATTAATTATTGCTTAAAGTAAAAAGAATAACAAAGCAACATAACAAAAAAGACAAATATTGCTACTTTTTAAAGTATACATGCCGCTGTAATCGTGCAGCCAGAATAGGAAACGTAAAATATATTTATGTCGGAAAATAAAAGCCTCATAGTGAAATATGGAGAAAATAAAGGAGTTTCTGGATTAGTAAATACTACTACGATATGTCTGCAGGATTATCCTCGAGGTTTTCCCTGTACATGCAAGTTTTGTATAAGTATAAAAGTATAAAATTACTTTTACGTGCTGTCCACCCACATACATATCTTGAAAAAACCTCAGTGCTTTCACTTTTTGCAATCACAAAATATAAAGAGAGACAATTAAAATATTAACTCAATTATATATGTTTTTGGTTAACGTAATTTGAATACACTTCATTCTCTTTTATTGTTGTTTTAATTGGTTATGTGCATCGTAAAATCATTGAATTTATTATATTTTAGAATGTTCTCCATATATTAATTGGAAGCAATATCTACAGTGCAAATAGCTGCCGATAGATTTTGCGCCCATCGTTATTGCAGGGAAATACGTTAATAGTATGGTATTCATAAAGTATGTAGCGAACATACGGATGCACATCATATTGCATTAGTCTTCTATTGACATACGCGGCACGAAGAAAGTTCCCGAGCATAAGAATAATTTATAGTTTATATTATTCTTTTGTATACGCTTCACAATTCTCTCAGAGCATAGTACTTACGCACGGCAGTCGTTGACAATATTTTAAGAAGTAATATATCGTATAAATATTCGTAATATAAAAAATAATAGGATACAATTTGTAATTTTAACTTAGTTATCTTAATTTGTCATGTAACGGTATATGGTATATATTATTTCATGTAAATCCACAATAACACTCCAATTGGCATATTTAAACTCGACAATTTTTTTGTATTTAAAAAAAGGTGGGAAATTTAAAATCCGTTAGTTTCAAACATTTCTATTTGGTCAAATATTATTAATGTATTTTATTAACCCTTATTATAATGGTCAATAAAATACATTCAAAAAAATATTATATATGGTAATAATAAATATCAAATTTTTACTGAAGTAGAATTTCTTAAATTATTAATTATTTAATCAATAACTGTGTCTATGCCACCTTACAGGTTAATTATAGAAATTATTAATAGATATTAACACATGTGTTGATTACAATATTTTTTCGTTGATTGCTGTAACAAAACCAGACTGTTTAGTACAAAATAATAAAATGTTGTTAATGTTGTAAATGAATATTAATATGTAACTGATATTGTTCTTAATAATCATGTTCAAGAGGTCGAACTGAGCTCTTAATCGCACCATTTGATTTTTTAAGGAAAATTTCACAACAAAAAACCTTACATCCTTTATTTGTTATTTGTATTATTATTTTTACTTATTTCAAAATTATTTATAGTTATTATAATTTGAATGTTTTCTGCTTAAGTAACTTATCTTTATCGTACATCTTTATTTTCTAAATAGTTTATTTATTCATTATTTCACAAATGTCCTTGCTATCTTCTGTTTATATATAATTGTGTTTTCTATAAACAGTAATAAAAATAATCTAGAAGATTTTGCAATTCAAAATGCAAGCATTGTACATCGTGTCTTTATATAAAGAAAATTATGCATATTTAGTAATGAGTGCACTCGTCTTTAGTGATGACTCATTTTGTTGTTATTATTGTATAATAGTACATATTTATCTTATTTTTATAAATAACAATAATCTACATATTATTTGTACCGGACAAAACATGTGTTCAACGGATATTTGGAGTAATTTCCATAATTTTGAAAAATTGTGTTGAATGCATTTATTTAATTTAATAGATATAATAAGTTTGCATTTTATAATTTTATACTACTTTATATGAATGAAACGAAATAATAAAAATTAAACAAATAAGTAAAACATTTTATCCCATATAGAAATAAAATAATAGTATGTATTTTATAAAAATTATATCTTTATTAATTTCTAAATAATAAAAGTATATAGTATTCGTGAATTGCTTTATAGTCTATATAATTTTAAATAAATACAAAAGTATATTAAAACTAAAAACAGTATGTAATCCAGCATTTGAAATATCAGTATCGTTTGTAGTGTAGGTATGCTAATTTTATTCTTGTTTACGATATGGCATGATTTTAGGACTATTTTTGTGTAACAACGTTTCCTGGCCGTCGGGTATACAATTTTACCAAGTGCCTTTGAGTGTTCATGGAAAGACCGACATTTTCGGGATCGTCGAAAATGGTTTGCAACAAGTTTGTGACACGCTCTAAAAGGCGTCCAAATTTTCGAACCAAATGATTCTCTTTCCCTCGCGTATTTAGACGCTTAGTTCGACACAAACAGTTCGCAAAGAGTTCGTTTTACGCCCTAAAAGGCGTCCCAATTATTGAACTAAACGTTACCCAAGCCACTTATGAACAGTTCAGATCGCATATGAGTACGCACCATTAAACAAAACAGTAAAATAAAGTAATTAGCTCTTCACAATAAATTTAAGGTTTTATACAATACGCAACTAATTATGTTGATAATAGAAAATCGCCAATTGACTGAATTAAGGCCCATTGTACTCTAGACGACCATCCATTGTAAGCGTTATTCAAATTTCCCAACTCGCCATTTCCGGTTCCCCATTCATTTCCTGAACATATTCATCTCCCAGCTTAAGTTATGCTGTCCTACGATTGCTTTGGTTGGATGTAACGCTGTAAATAGTCTTCACTGTATCAAAATACGTTAAATCTAAAAGTATCAGAACGCGCACAGAATTCCATAGCATGCAGGTAATGAAATTTCCATCGATAGGAATCTCGATGGGTATGTAAACGATTTTGAATGCCAACGGTGCGTTCTGACCGAAAATCGATGAGTTATTGTCACCACACGCCGGGACTTCATGTTCGGAAGAATGTATCGCTTTTCTATTATCCGATAACATTTCCGGTCAAAGCTCATTATACTCTATCTTAAAAACTTGCAAAAATTATTTACTTATTCATGCTACCATAAAAACATTTAAATAACATAAAGATATAGCTAGAGCGCGGATTTATAAGCACCAAGTATCGTAAAATAACCGTATAAATATGCATAATATTTCTTAAAAATAAGTTTTTAAATTGGCATACAAAATTAAATATGCATGAAAACACAAAAAGTTTTTAATTAATGTGACAAAATAACGATTTAATTTATTAAACAAAAAAAATACAAACAAAAATAAACTTACTTTTCGTTTGTAAAAGAACTTATAATTAAATGATTTTTTAATTAGTCAACCGAAAATCACATTTTTCTATTACCAAGCAAATTTTTGTAATTTGAAAAACTTCTACACTACTTATTTGCGCAAATTTCAATTTTGAAAGAATTGATACACAAAAAGATCTCATCCGTTTCTCATCTCATCATCACGTTTGAAATTTTTTTAAACCCTGCATTTTTTTATTAAGATTTTATTGATTTTTTCTGCCTCTGTACTTTTGAAAAATTATTTATAATATTTTCAAATAATTCTGCAGAATGTGTCTACCGCTGTATTTTTGTAAAAATACTATAAAATGCTATTATTTAGTTTTGTTAGCGGAATATTAGAAGATTGCGTTACACAAATCAGAATAAAATTTCTTTTTTGTTATGTATAGATGAACTAGCCAAAGACTCCATCATAGTTTGCAGTACTTATTCCAGATTTGTGTTTTATTAAATTTTCTTGGTAAATTTTAGTTTTAATATTATTTTTTTAATATGTGAATCAAAGTGAGCTTTTCACATGCGCAAGGGTAGGCGCACGGTACTAAATACTATAAAATGCTATTATTTAGTTTTGTTAGCGGAATATTAGAATATTCCGTTGCACAAATCAGAATAAAATTTCTTTTTTGTTATGTATAGATGAACTAGCCAAAGACTTCATCATAGTTTGCAGTACTTATTCCAGATTTGTGTTTTATTAAATTTTCTTGGTACATTTTAGTTTTAATATTATTTTTTTAATATGTGAATCAAAGTGAGCTTTTCACATGCGCAAGGCTAGGCGCACGGTTGTGAAGTTACTATAGGCGCCGACATGATTCTTACAAATAAGGTTGCCATAAATCTTATGAGGCAAAACATTGCGTAGCGCACGTATAGAAAGTTTTTTTACTGGCAAAACCGACAATCTACTCTAAGCCTTATTAAATGTTACCATATTTTTAAATACACCCACACGTAGATAAAATTTGTCTCAACTTACGAATAGCAGCAAGAATGTTCAAAACATTTTCTTCTGCTTCTCTCGTACTATTAAGCAGTTCCGGACCGTCCGTATGGTCTGACAGATCTGTTAGTTTTATAATAATTTACAATCTCACTCGAATAATAATAACGACAAAGTAAACATTCGTTATAACAATAATAAGCAACAATCGTATTTGTTTTGTTACCGCCACACATTACAAAATACTTTTAACTTCTGGCAACCCTATTTTTAAGAAACCAGCTTGTCGGCGTTGATAGTAAGCCACCACTGTGCTCCTACCACAAGAAAATAAAATTACCAAGGAAGACAGTAATTTCTTGGAAACAAAATAGTTGAAATATAGATAAATAGGATAATATGCAAATAAGCACAAAAAACAAGTAAATATGCATAAATATTGCACAAAGGAAATTATATGCTTAATAATACAAAATAAGCAAATAAGCACACAAAAAAATTATCTGGTGTTAACATTAGTCTTTAAATTTTACTAATTTTTATCTTCCTTAACTAATCCTAACTATTTTAAAGCATTTCCTATTTACTAGCTGAAACAAAATTTACAAATTTGTGTTTATTATTATATTATGCTATTGCTGTCTAGTTTAAAGTGTACATTTAAATAAAATGGAAATGTTGACCAACATTTTTATAGACTAATTTATACAGGCAATGGCACAAGAAGCAGATCTCAGAAAAAAAAACAATTTCTTTGGCAATTTAAAACCAATTTTCGGTTGAAAGTAGAGATTTGTTTGTTACGACCTTTACATTTTGAAAAAAGTTTGTCTCCGATTGATCTATTTTTTCGATCGGGCCGCAATTTTATTAACTTCCATATTTTTGGGAACACTTGGAGATTTTGACGCTAAGAGTCTTATAGAATTGATATGTTTTATTAGCTTTTAACTGAGAGTGTTCACAAACCTCAGATTCGGATTTTTTAATCTGTCTTAATTTACTGTCGGGACTACGCGCAGTAATGAATATGATTTAGGTAAAATAATACAAAAAATTCGATTTCATTTATTTTTTTGTTTAATTTGATCATTTGACCATTTTGATCACGAGATATAAATCACTCAAGAATAGTACAAGCTCATATGAAAGAACATCATAGTGGCAAAGCTTGGATTGTTTTCATTTGTGTCATTCTATATCTCGTTACTAGTCTAGCAAGAAATTGATTTTGGTCACAAGAAAATGAATTCTATATTTTGTGTTCTGGGGTCTTATTCTTTTGCCATTAGCTTTCACTATACAAATTAGTCTATAGGCAATTTTTTTAATTTATTATTATTGCAGATTTTATTGTTGGAAAAAAATTAAAATCTCCTACATTAAGATTTGTTCACCATTTTCATTGTTTTAAAATTTAATACTTACCACTACTTAATATTAATAATAGGTATTTTTAATCGTTGCTTTACAATTTAAAGCAAAGTTAAAAAATACTTTTGTGTGTATAATGAAGCATACATGGTACAAATTGGAATTTAACTCAGTGCTTAATATAATATTATAATTCCGTTTTTGTAAAAAAAGAATATAATATACAAATATAAGTATAAACAAAAAACTACAGAGTAAATTTGTCCATCCATTTTGTGTAACTAGCGGGGGAAGAGGATTTAAAAATCACATGTCTCGCTCTAAAAACATAAATGTAACGACGTATCTCCAATACATTAAGCAATTTTCAAGTTATTAGGTATTTTTTAAAGCACTGTATCAATGCATTAACAAATTTAAAGTCAAAACCAATGTAAAAATAACATAGACAAAAATTATGTAAATGACAAACAAATCAAAGACCCAATAGAAATTGCAAATGAATTTAATAACACTATCTATGGCAAATAAAATCCGAATGTAGATTATAGTTTTCCACAACAACTAAAAGTTAATAAAGCGACATGAAAAAGCTTTACAATAACTTAAAAAATAAAACGAGCACTGAAATATGTGGTTTTTCTAATACATTTGTTAAAGCATTTCAACGTGAAGTTTTAAAACCATTAAAGAACTTAAAATTTAATTTAAAAATATTGAAAAATAAATTTATCTCTTGAAACCGGTATCTTCCCTGAAAAATTTAAAACTTTTATAATTACAATTCATTAAAAAAATGAAAAAGAAAACGGTGGGCCTATTTTTCATTTATCATATTTTTCCAAATTTGAATATTCTATGCTACAATCACTGCAACCATTTTTAGACAAATATAATATACTAACAAACAATCAACACGGATTTCGATCAAAGGAATGCAACTACTGCGATAAACTCAATTACAATGAATGCTCATGGTGGTTTTGAAGAAAATCAAACGATGTTGGCTATCTTGTGATTTAAGCCGACCGTTTGATTATGTTGATCATGAAATCTTAATTGAAATACTACGACACTATGGTCTAAGGGGAAAAGCAGAGAGGTGGATAAAATCTTAAATTACAAATTGATTGCAGTTAGGGAAATTATCTGTTAATGAAAATGAAATTAAAAAAGACAACAATGGGGGTACCTGATGGCTCCGTTTTAGGACCAATATGCTTCAACATCTACATTAATTATGCAACTTTTTTAACAAATTGTAATACTACCATTTTATGCAGTTGGTGCATCAATAATAATAAAATGTGATGAACTAGAAATTGTAGCAAACCGTATCATGCACGATCTAACCAAATGGTGCCACGCGAATAAATTGATCTTATAAACCGAAAAAAACGTTCCATCTATTCAAAATAAATAAAGATAGATAATATAATGTTAGAAAAACTAGAGTCTATTAAATGTTTAGGGTTACAGTTGGAAGATACTTTTAAATCTGCAAAATAGTGGTAATGCAAATATTTTAAGTACTATTTATTTTAGTGAAAACCATTGTGGTTTATATATGGATTAATATTCTGGGGGTCATCACCGCAAAAAAAACGTACTAATATTTCACAAACGAGCAATAAGAGCAATAGCGAATACTAAAAGTACCGATAGCTATTATATTATATTAACTATTCACCCTGGATATCTCAGAAAATAGGGATAAAACAAAAAATCGTTAAACACAGAATATTGTAAAAAAATTATTAATTTTTTTAAATTTACTTTATTTAAATATATTTATTAATACCTACTCAGTGTTATGAATCCTAAAATGAAATATTAACACGCAACGGTTTTAATTCTTGCTTAACATCATATTGTCAATCTTTAAATAAATTTTTGTTCAATTATTACATCAGCCTCGAACTATTGAATAAAGCCATCACGATTACGTTATATCCTCTGCACGATTAAACAAGGCCTCCGGGCAACATAATAACATTGAGGATAGTATCCAAATACCTTATTCTCGCACGGTATATAACATAGAGGGTGGCATAAATTAATTAGCATCATAATTGATTAATTAAACAGCTACGGTAAACATCGTTTATTATGAGTGCTACGGAGCATATACAGTAGCCTCAGTATATTTGGAATATAAAGTAAAATACAACATCTTGCATTTCCCTTTCATGTCGAAATTTGATTATATTATTAATATTTGACTTTATGATGTTATAGTGGTATTATAATATAATGTAATAGAATGAATGAAATTGCGTATTATATTTTTGCATTATATATTAATACGAGTCGCATGGGAATTTGTGTAGTAATAAATTGAGTATAATTTATTACGCGAATCAATACTTTACACACATGCTGCGCATTCTGTCTGCTTTTAAAATTTATATTTTCAAATGTCAGTTTCAGCATGAGTGGTAATTTACATTGAAATTTTGATTCGGTATTATTTATCAGTTGAAACATTTTTATATTTATTTAGTTTGTTCTTGTGTAGCCTGCATTACATTTACAATACCATGTAATCAACACTGATGAAAAGGATCTTGAAGAAAATGTTCAGTGCACAGTTCTTTGTATTCAGTTATCAACTGATGAGTGGGTGACCGGTGCAAAGAAAAAAAGGGTTCAAAAGGGTAGACTAGCAATTGGCGTTCTCCAATACTTAATTTAATTTGCGATGTATTGAGGGTGAAATTCACCCGAGTCTGGAACTAATTGACACCCTGATTGATTCTAGAGGATCCCCGAGGTCCCTTTATCTATCCCCATGTCGCGCCCCTGTCTCCTTTTCTCTCTCATATACAAGGGTTTTTGTATTTAACGTAATAAATGTAATCTGAATATTCTCCAAATTAAATCGATGTTGAAACCGGGATTCAAGATTTTAACATAACTTGGATTTTAAAGAATTAGATCATTTTTTATATATGAATTAAGTATTAATAAAGTGTGAAATTTCAATTATGAAGTTTATTTACTCTATGCATCTATACAGGGTGTCTCAAAATTGTGCTTTTGGAATTTGATAGAGGGTGCTAAAACAAATTGAAAATTAAAAGTGGAAAATTATCTATTTGTTACCCGTTACAGAGTTATTGATAAAAAACAAAAAAATACCATTTTAACTTACTTAATTAAAAACTAATAACATTAATAAAACAGATACTGTCCACATCTATTTACACTAAATGTGTTCAAATAGGATACCTTCTACTTCAAGGGCCTTGAATCAAGGTAATCATTTACACGATATATTACGGAAGCAGAACTCTCTTCTTTCAAATGGCCCCAGAAAAAGTAATCCAACGGATTTAGATCCGTTCTCACTTGCATTTCATAATTGCTGCAGATTATGAGTATTTATAATACCTGTTTTAGTGAATGTGGACTCATCACTCCACAGAATCTTGTTAACGCTATATAAGAACCATCTACAAAAATTTACTCGAAGCTCTCTCTATCCCCGTCATGCAAAACTCGAACTTTTTAAGGCCTAAATCGATGCAGAATTATAAATTTTATGATATGTAAGTTAATGTAAATCATTTAAATAAATGTTTTAACAATATCTCAGTTTTTTTACAATCAGTCAATAATACTGAAAATAAAAGATTGCCTAACACAATATCTTTTTATTTTTGTCCAGTAACAATGTCTGAGATTCGGCATGCTATATCTAAATTAAAAAATACCATTCAAGTGGAAGAAATTTCTTCTAATCTAGTAAAACAGAACATTAAATCATTAAAACTACTATGCACTATTATAAATGCATCGTTTAGTGAAGGAAAGTTTCCAGATGCTCTTAAAATGCCGAAAATTGTCTCAATCCATTAAAGGGATACCATCGAAGCTGCTAATGACAGGCCACGGTAATTATGCAATATATTCTCTTAAATTGTTGAACATATAGTGATAACAAGATTAACAATATGTACAACTCATTTTATAAAAATCAGTACGCGTATCGTGAAGGTAAATCAACAAATTCTGTCATTCTAAATTTTATAAACATCAATATATCGATTAATAAAGCTGTCTGGGACCTTTCTTTGCCTGACAAAGGCATTTGAACTAGTAACCCACAAGATTTTATTTTAAAAAAAACTAGAAAATACTAAATTAGGAGAATTGTTTTAGAATGGTTTTCAAGTTTTCTGAGAGATAGGTGTCAGTATGTGGAAATAGAAAAAGTAAAATTAAAACCTATTAGTTATACAATATGGTGTACCTCAAGAATCAATACTGGGGCCATTGCTATTTATTATATTCTTAAATGACTTAGATGTAAATGACACAACTATTTTTGATTTCAACATATATAAATAATTTCTATTACAGTACTTTTTTTTTAAACCCACAAACCTGAAATACTTATCAATATGACAGAACGATTAATAAATTCTAAAATAATTGAATAATCATATTACACAGTTGTGTCATTAGATTTAACAAAATAAATAAATTAAAATTTTGTTTTGAAGGGCGGGCGTAGAAAATGTTATTATTTACATTTATATTAATAACGCTATAACGAGGGACAAACGGAAAATGTTTCAATTTGTTTTAGCCCACTGAATCAAATTCCAAAAACACGGGCGTGAATTTTGAGACATCCTGTATATAGAAAACTGAATGACGTGAGGTGGCATTCCGATGTGCTGTCAAATCCATAGGTAACCTACAAATACTTACTGATCTGTGGACGAGTTCTCATAAAGGCGTCCATAGATAAGTAAGTGAATGCACTTACTTATCTATGGACGCCTTTACATCAAACTTACTTATCTGTGGACGCGTTCATACATCATTTTATTTTTTAAGTAACAAATTGATTCAATTTTTTAACATTTTTAAAAGTAGAATAGATTATTTATAAAAAAAACCTAAATATAAGTTATACATTCATAATCGCTTATAAATATAGTAATTAATTACCATTAAAATGCATATTTTGCTCAATTTATTATTCTGATATTTAGACAGCGAGAACTACATAACTTTCTTCAAACTTCATATGCATGTTCTATCGCATTTAGTTTCGAATTTACGCATGTTCGAACATAACTTACGAAGTCCCGTCCCAGATATATATATATATATATATATATATATAAAAGGATCGCGCGCGATTAAACTTCTGGACGTATTGAAGCAAAATTTGTAGAATATGTTCGTTTGTACCCAGACATATATATCTATTTATTGAATACTATAGAAACATTTTTGTTTGTATCTTTTTTTCTTTATATAAATTTAAAAAAATGAGTGGATAAGAGAAAACAAAGGTTCCACCGTTAAGTTGTAAATTAAAGTTTGTAAATGCAGTATTTGAAAAAAATAAAATATTTTATTGAATCGGGTATTTAGTGAACACGCTCTGGAATGTACTTAAACGTCTGGGCTCATCGGTCACATTACCAATTAAGTATTTATTTATGTAAGTATGTACAATATATTAAATTGGCTCTAGAAATACGAATTAAATATAAAAATAAATACAAAAATATTTAATAATTAATTATGTTTGTTTCGAAGTATTTCTGGTGAAGTGTCTGCAGATTTCCAATTCTTAATTTATAATTTGGAAGCGACTCAAAATAAATTGAGCAAATTAAGTTGACTTGGAAAAACTAAATTAATTACTGAAAAAAACAATTTCTTTTAAGAGTGTTGCACTGCTTTTAATCGCATAAAAGTTTGATAAAGTTTTCAATGTCCCGTCCCTTGGGTAATACTCTACAAAACTCAGTTATAAATTAATACAATGCTTAATTAAAACATCTTCATTTGCACTTTTGCTAGAGATGAACCACTGTCTGCGTTTTTAATTGGCGCTTTACTGCATTTCGGTCCGAATTTATTCCTGAAATGTAGCTGTAGTTTAAATATTAATAATAATAAAATTATATTACTTTGAACAATGCATTTTTTGTCAAATATAATTAAATTATAAAAATTGTAATCATTTAATTTAATTACAAATATTTATTAATTTATGAACCCACAATAAGATGTGCATATTTATAGACAATTTTTCATACTGAATATAATTGACTCTTCCATCATTTTTAAAAAGAGCCCACCCAATCCTTATAGATCCCCTTCTTCCTTTTATGTCAACACAAAAGCCCGGTCTTCATTCATTGCTTAATAAACTCATCGTTTCACTTGGATTCAGTAAAATATTGGAAATAAATTATTTGTAATTTTTAAATTACTAAATGTAGCTGTAAAATACCCTAAATACTAGGAACAGAGGTGTACGTTACATAATATAATATTATGTATAATACATAAATAATGTAACGAAATATATTTCCACGATTCACTTCACTTTGTCGTTCTATATTATTATTGTTTTTCGGAAATCCTATAAATCGAAATTTAAAAATTCTTATTGAACAGTATTTTAAATTGAGCAAAAATCAAGTTCCTTATTTTGTTGACTTTAAAACAAATATGCAAAGTTATCTCGCTGAGAGGTGAAAAATGACTTATCGCCCAAAAATGTCAGAATTGGCGTACAAGTTTGTCACTTCATTCTGTCACATTTACTATGAGCAAACAATCAAACATAGAGTACGCAATTCTTCTTTCTAAAAACGATGAGTCATACTTACCTCTCGCCATATTCAGTATATGAAATTTAATAAATACATCATAAATGAATCTTGCAAGTCTTAAAAAATGACAAGTTATTAAAATTGAACTTCACTACGCGTTAATAAACAGGAAAAGTGAATTTTAATGACTAGTCCGGTAATGACTATAAGTCACTTTTGTGAGTTATTAATTAAATTATTTGTTTGTAAATTACTAAACATAAAAATAATCTAAAATACATTTTTTGTGTATCTCACATTGTATTGTAGTATAACTATACTACACTATACCATTATAGCCAACAATTGAAGTACATATTTTAAAATAATATTAGTTTCATCAATTTTGCGGAGCAAAAAAACTACATTGTTTGATGTTGTTATGCAACCTGCAACACACATTTTAATATTTTATTTTATATAGTCATGTATGTGTTTGATTACATTATCAACTTACGTCCGGTCGATAAGTTATAACATCATCAGAGACCGTACTGATTTGTTATTATAAATCAAATATTTTTATTATCATTTATATTAATAATAATTATAACAATAATAGTTGACAAAAGGTGCTGCGAGTTTTACAATATAATATAGGATTTTTGAATTTTTAAAATGGAATTAATGAAATAGGACTCTAAATATTTGTTACAACCTGACATGTATTTGGTCTAAACTTTAGAGCATGTTTAGACTTTCTTGGCTTGACACCGCTTAAAAGTTCTCTTTCAACCTGGAACTCCAAAAAAAGGGCGATTTTTTATATCTCTGCTGCTATTGGTTTGATTTTCATTTTCTTTTTTTATGTTTAAAATTATTAAAATAATAATATATAGCACCATCTCAATTCCCTCATTAACTTTGCATTTTTGCATCTCTCTCTATTTCTAAAATTTCCCAAGAAAATTATACAATCAACACCAAACTTCACAGGATTACCCGCTAGGCCATGATAAAGTTTTCCTGAAAGTTTGATCAAAATCGGTTGAGCGGTTTAGATGCCCATTTAGGACATACATCCACTTATATATACTTATATTTTGTTGTTAAATTATAGATTTAACAATAAAATAAAAATTAAACAAATTCAAGTTTTTAGTCATTGATATTAAATAAGACATAAATAAAACATTTAATTAGAAAAAATATTTTTTGTCAATAGTCACAATGTAGGTGACATTTGAGCACATTTTACAAACGGCTTTTAAACATGTTTTATACTGAATCGATTTTAAACTGTTTTACACTGAATCGATGTTTTTTTAAGGAAGGAATGTGAGGAATATGAAAGTCTAATAGCAACAAGTAATAACATTTTTCTGGAATTTCTTATTTTTAATAATCTATTTTTCTAGAATTATCCCTTTTTATATCTTTTATAATATAATCTGCTTACTGTTTTCCGAATGACATATGTACACTTCAATACCGTTAAAATTTAAAATATAAGTCACATTTAAATAAAATTGTTTCTTTTAAGAATCAAAAGACTTACGTAACTGGTGAGGATGGGTCAAATTTACCCTGCACCTTCCTGTACGGCCGCCCCTTAAACTCAAAAAAATGTATTGGTTATTTAAAACACATACTTTTCAATTTGGTCAATTTCACCCGTACCTCACCAGTTAAGGTTTAAGCATATTTGATCAAAAATTATTATTAAAAATTTATAAATTAAAATTTGCTTTTAAATCAAATCTAATGTATTGATTATTATTTGATTTTGTTTGTAATTTATGTAAATTTACTTATACAAAAAGAGAAAGTAGTGTAGTAATGGACGTGCAACGGATTCATTTGATCTAAGATGCAATAAGCAAATACATTTTGATTATATTCATATTAATTCAAAGATCGATGGAAAGTAAAATGTAAATTATAGCTTGGTGAAAATTAAAATCCGCTGGGGGAAATAAAGAATGATAATCTGATTAAAATGAAATCCATGTGTCTCGGTGATGGATGTGTTAGAAGTGATAGAGATGGGGTTTTATTTCCGTCCTTATCCAGTGCTAATGGGCACGAATTAAAACAAGCTTTTTACACAGGCTGGTGATATTTTATTTCGCCCTTGCGCTGTTTAGATACAGCCCCACATTTACAGTGTTTTTTTAGTTGCAAATATGTTGCGATTCGACTGATTTGTTTACTTCTACGTTTAATGAAAAAAGTTTGATTATTTTGCTAAACAACAATAAATCATTTATTCCTTTGGCCTGGTTTTATTAGAATGTGCTGTGATTTTCGGTACCGATATCTGCATAATTAAATTGTAATATGCAATATATTTAACTGACTAAATTGTTGTTATTATTTTACAAACAGCATTAAGTGCTAGATTAATACAATAGTCTTATGATCAAATCGGACTAATAGTTTCTTTAAAATATAATGAGTATATACGGACATTTTAAAATATCATAAAATAATCCATCATCTAATGTATTTTGGCTTGTGATAGGAAATAATAATAGCCATTTATTATTTCCTATCACAAGCAAATATTTATATTGTAATATGCGTTCAGCAGCCTCTTTATTTAAAAATTGCATTGAATCAAACATTGCAGACTAGTAAACTAATACGATGAAATCTATCTTCATATTCTGGTATATGTATATAAATTAAAAAAATACATACAGCATTGTACAATTTTAATATCAGTTTAATTAAATTGATGCTACAAGATTAAAATCTGAAATTTTAACCATTTTAATAAAAATAATATTAGTACTAATTTTTTTTTTAATTGTTTTATAATTAATAGTCTAGGGCAGTGATGCTCAAACTATTTTCATAATTGACCTAACATTTTGTGAAAATTTTTTCAAATAATATTTGTATATATATATATATATATATATATATATATATATATTTATTGGTTTCTTGGTGGGTGGGTGGGTGAGTGCGTGCGTGCGTGCGTACGTGGGTGCGTGCGTGGTTGCGTGCGTGGGTGCGTGGGTGCGTGGGTGCGTGCGAGGGTGCGTGCGTGGGTGCGTGCG
>JARJEC010080539.1:0-15659 GCA_030264575.1 Tachinus sp. AB-2021 | reverse complement strand
ATTTATTTAAACAATTAAATAAATAATACAGCATAACGTAATATTTTTTTATTTGACTATAACTTAAATAATGTTTAGTTGTTCAAATAATGCAAAAGAAACACGTGGCAATATAAAGCATTAATTGCTGAACATTTTTTAAGTAAAACTTCTTTGGGCGTGTTATTATTATCCGTCACTCGGATGCAATGTTTCGTTGCGCAAAAAAGAGAAAAAAGAAGAGATTGAGCTATAGTTAAGTGTGCAGGTGCTACGCAACAACATCAACATAAACAAATCTAAAATTAAACAGAACCACGAGAAAAGTGTTGAACTTACATACATAGTTTTTCAATACTTCAAAAGACACCTTGCCGCTGATGGTTTTGTTGGTTGTAAGATTTTACTCACCAAACTGTCTGTTTGCTTTTGGCGGCTTATCTTTTTTAATTTTAATTTATTTCTTGTCATAGAAATCTATTTGAAATAAAATAAACTTATGTTTTTTATGGTAATAGAGTCAGATCGTCAAAAGACACATTTATATATTTAAAAAGGTAATTTGATGATAAATTTTTGATTAAATGAAAACTTAAAATAGTGCAAATTCCAATGAATATTTTCAAAATCCGATTACATACAATGGTTTAAAACGATCAATTAGCAAAACCCAACAAGCATTGCAAAAAAATTGAGAGACCGTAGAACAGTCCAGAAACAAGCGCCACCATCTGAGTTTTTTACTTTAGCGGCTTCTTTTTTGTTTTTTTTTTTTCATAATTTTCTTTTTTTAAAATGACTTTATTGACAATTTCTTTGATAGCATTTAAATTGTCGTTGCTGTTGATCATTATTTTGATAATGTTATCCTATTTTTATAACGTTTTTTTTGTTACTTTTAACGAGATGTTTGTCATATTTTTATAATTACTTTTACCCTTTTATTTATATTGGAATAACCAATCCTACTTAAAAACTTATTGGCTTTTCATATTTTATTTTATAATAATAATTTTTATTTTAGTTTATATACTATATATTATACATTATACAGAATGGGGACTTGCAAGACAAACGCTAGACAACTTTCAAGATCGTGTATTGACAGAAAACAAAAATCTCAATTCCAAAATACCTAAACACTTTTTGTTTGATCAAGGTCTTTAAAGTTTCGTTACACCTGGCAATACATTTATAGTTTTTGTATAAATTCTTACTTATAAATTATTTTAGGATGTGTTGATCAACATTGAAAAACTTAAAACACAGTTTCCTGCTTGTAAATTGTTTTTGGAGCTTGTTTTGTTTTTGGAGGAAACAAATTCGTTTCAGCCAAATTTTATTTTATATAACTTGCTTACCAGTTTACAGCATTTTTAGCACAAGTTCCAATTTTTCTAGTGTTTAAAGCACCTCTAATGTGCGGATTTAAGTGTTTTTAAATTTTAACACTATTTTTACTATGTTTGTATTTGTATCTGTATGTGAACATGGTTTATTGTTTCAAATTAATCCTTCCTATTTGTTTTTCATTTTATAGCAATTTCATTTTCATTTTGTAGCATTTTCAATGTGCGGATTTTTTTTTTAATTTTACCTCTTTCTTTAATTTTGGTATGTTAAAAAAATATTTCCTAATTATTTTTCATTTTGAAGCAATTTTTAATTGGTACATAAAATACGAAATTATTGTATTGACAAAATTGAAACTTGTGAGGCCAAACGAAGACTTTTTCATCATTTTGGAATTCTAATTTTTGTTTCCTTTTAGCACGACCTACAAAGTTACGTTGCGTTTGTTCGCTAATAAAGCTAAAAATTAATAAATTAATTTGAAAATGAAAATAGTATTAAAAAACGGAACTATACTTAATAAATAAAATGTTTAATTAAATAAAAATAAAATGATGAGAAAAGCTAATATTATCAATCTAACAGATAATTTTAGTTGGTTGTGTAATAACGTACATATATAGAAATAAATTTACCCTACATTAAATTTTCTTCTGATAACAAATCTAATATTTATATTTTATAATATTGATTATGTTTATATTACATATTTCACATTATTCAATAGACAAGATAAAACGTATCTGTGTTGTAATTCTAACAATATTTCTTATCTGGTTTCCCAAATAATAACATAAAGCATAAAATTATTTTACCATTAGTTCGTAACAACTATTTGCTAACAGAAGTGCAAAAATGAAATTCATTATTATAGTAATTTTAATTTTATTTACCAATACAGGTACCGATGGATATTGGTGGAATCGAAATAGTTTTTCTTACAATTTAGATATGAAATGTTTACAATATTGTTATTTGAAGACTGGAAATGCTGTAAATTTCTCCTGCTGCAATTGTGATGGTAAATTGATTAAATAATATATTTTATTAATGCAATATTATAAGTTTTTTTTTTTTATAAGAGCAAATAAGTTTACTATTTTGTTTTTTCTTTTCTTAAATAGTTTTATTGAAAAATATCAATTTTTCAAACTTAATAAAAAGTAATGTAATTTATAAATTAAATAATTGTAATATAAAATATATTGAATTTTATTACTATACTTTACAACATTTAATTTGTTTGTTTTATATTTGATAAAAAGCATAATATAACAAAGTTCCACAAATTAATTTAATGATAAACTCTGATTATTTATTATTTTAATTAATTAATTAATAATGAATTGCGTTTATTTTTATCATTTTTATTAAATGTTCTATAGTAATAAAAACTAATGAAAGTATAAAACAATTTATTAATTATTCATACCCATAAGCATATGGGTAGTGGGTACTACTAAATTCCATAAAACACAAAATAAAAGTCAGACATTTGTTTTTTAAATATTTAGTTAAAGTTTTAAAAAACTAAGTGCCAAACATTATGTTGTCCAAATGTTGACCCTCGCGTTACTGGCACTCCTTAAAAATGAGAATTAGCCGTCATACATCTAGACACATCTTTCTCGAAACAGCGGCCATTTCTGTGCTACAATTACAGTTGAGGTTCGTGGTTTGTTTTTATAAACTTACTTATTAAAATACGCCAAGATTATCAAACCAACCAGAAGTGGTTGGCTATCAATTTTTCCCGGATAAGTGATCTCTCGTCGAAACACTATCAACTGGCCTCCGAGAAGCCCCGATCTTACACCCTTTAATTATTTCTTATTACTTTGAAAAGAAAGTTTATTAAATTTATTTATTTAATTAAACAGATTACAAACTACAATTGAAGCACAACATCCGCAACCAAATGGCCACCGGTTCCAGAGAAGTGTATAAACGACGCGTGACGGCTAATTTAAGTTTTTGGTTAAAGGAGTGCGAGGGTCAACATTCAGACTTCATAATCTTGGCACCTAATTTTCCAAAACGTTGTCTAAACATTCAAAAAATATTCCGGACTTGTATTTTTAGTTTTATTGAATTTGCAAATACCCGCTACTCTTTGTAGACACTCTATATTTTTCAATAATCAATCAAAGTTACAATAAATAACAATTTTTATGGTGTAAACTCAGTAAATTGATTTATTTATTAATATAAAATACCAAATATGATTAATTGAAATAATTTTGTTGGCAAATTAATTTTAGAATAATATTATTTACACAAAAGTATTTTAAAGCTCCGAATCAAGTGAGATATTTGATAGATATACAAATATTAATATTTTTTGGAAATCCGAATGTTAAAATTCTAATTGAACAATATTTTTAATTAAGCAAAAATCAAGTTTGTTATTTTGTTGAATTGTAACTGTGATAAACAAATAATTTATTAAATAAATCATAAAAACCTCATGTAAAGTTATTACCGGATTAGTCCAAAAAATATATTATGCTGCATTTTAATTGAATCGGTCCAAACAAGTACTGATTGAGTGCATTCGTAATCGCCTTTTTGACCGATTCAATTATTATAATGATATTTTTAGAACGAAGAGGAGTCTGTCCAAAAGGTTGTTTATTTCAAAGAAATTGGGATCTAAAAAATATTGCTTGCGATACTGATAAAAATTGTCCGTTAGATTTTAAATGTTGTGCAGATGGTTGTCACCACGAATTTAAAATATGCAAACCAATTAACTATGATCAAGAGGATGTAAGTATACAAACTAATAGTAAATTGTACGTTATTAATTTTTAAACTTGATATAGACAATCTGCCCAATTTTAAATAAAAATAAATCATTGTAATGTGATATTTCCATCATCTTTCAAATCTTTCAAATAGTATTTAGGATTGTTTTGAAGGCCATGCAGATAGTTCCTTACGTTTTAAAATAAAAAAGTTGCAGAAACAGTTTTTGTTATGTATATTTGATATTCTAACGCTTTGGCTATTTAGCTTAGACCAGATTTAGACTGTACGGAGGATGGCGAAACACTATTCAAATCCGTCAAGAAGCCACTGACTACAATTGGCCTATTGCTGGCGTGCATTGTAGTGTAAAAGCAGTCCCTTTCAGCGTAACACAACGGTTGTTCTAAATAGCTTTAATAAATTTATTTAACATTTTACAATATCCAGCCGATTTGCAACCTAGCGCTTAGACAACAATTTTATGACAATGATATAAGAAACTGCTTCACTGCTACATAATAGCTAAGAAGTTAAGCTATTAAATGTATCTATCTACCTAGCTATAAAAACAACATGCAATTGCAACTTATAACAAGTTTCTCTGACATTTTATACTGTTATCTCCAAGTTTGGTTCTAATCGCTTAACATTTCTCATTTTTATATCAATTTTAAGTTGCAAAAATGAGAAATTTGCTAACAAGCATTATGAAATTTTCAAAAAAAGTCAGTAGGATATCCATGAGAAAATGGTGGCAATCTATAGAGAAAAGATACATTTTATTTCTAAGTAAAATATTGGTGTAAGCAGTTTAAATAGGGCAAGGAATTCATTCATGATGATGCAAAGTGGGAAAAACCTCTAGAAGCACAAACTGACAAAATTATCAAAAAATTTTAAATTTAGGTTTGAAAGATTGCCAAGGAAACTTTTTAATTATTTCTAAAGAAATATCAGAAACAAGTATTTTTTAAAATTTTACATGAAGATTTGAAAATGAGCACTTAACACAATAAATACGCAAGCTGTCAGCCCTCAACAAAAATAGTGTAGACGACAAATTTTTTAAGAGAATTTGACTGCATTATCAAAAAGAGAAAGACTACTTTTACAAAATTATAACTAAGGATAAAACATGTACACCATTAAGATGCACCCTAGAATCAAGTTTATGCAATGGGTTCCTAAAAACACTCTACCACTCAAGAAAGTTAATACGCAATTTTATGCTGGAAGAGTGATACCAACTGGGATGCTGAAAAGATTCTTTTAATTGAGTATATGCCAATAAAGACTACAATAACGGCTATACACAAAAACTACTCCAAAATTATGCTCAGAGATCACTTGTTCAACACGACAACTGCCAGGCTTTAAAAAGTTATAACATTCACCTTACAGTTTCGACCTCGCACCCGTGACTATTACCTTTTCCAAAACTCAAACAAACTTTTGTGAATATGTTGCCTTTCATTAAATGACTAAATGTCTTGAAACGTTCTGGAGTCGTATTTTGTAAAATTGCCAAAAGAATTTTTTAAGGCACCGGTATCAGAAAAACTTTGAAATAAGTGTGTTTTTGTTATGCTAAAAATTAAATTTTGCTGGTTCTCGAACCTTTTGTTTTTATAGCTGGGTAGATACCTCAAAAAACTCATGTTGTACGTAATAAAAGTTGATCTTACCTTTAGTTTTCTTTTATTCCAATATGTAAGTTACTTTTTGGAATAAATTGGATCTTTGCGTGTTAAATATTAATAAAAATGCGTACGTACTTACTATTACATTTTTTTAAAGTAATTTCGATTTTGCAGATTACAATAAATCCAGATACTACTGTTAAGGTAAATATTTTTTTAAATATTTTTTACTATTTTTATATACTAAATGCATTTACTGCAAATCAATTATAAAAATCTGTGTTAATAAAACTACTTTTTATATATCTTATCGCGACATTTTTTTATTAAACCGGACTATTTTCGATCAATTACCTCGTCATCATACGTTAATAAGTGTTTTTTGTGATAAGGTAAAAAATCTGTGTATTTTAACTCATGCAATTTTTACAGATGACAACTGTTGATTTTCCAGGTGTACCAAGTGCGGTAAATTTGTAATTTTTTATTATTTGTAATATTAATCTTTCGATAAAATATATTTTAAAAAATTATATATTTGTTTGGTATTTATCCCTTTGGTTCATTTTTTATACAAAACTTATTTAGTAAGCATGTAGAGTGTTTCTGTAATTATTTATTTAATAATGTTTGACCTTTTACTACAAAATCAAGTTTTATATGTTTGAAATAAAAACTTTTATATTGAAGTGTGCGTCCGAAAAAGCGGAGAAATAAAATATAAACCAATTAAAGGGAATAGGTGGGAATTGAAGCAGTGACAAATGGGAATGAGGTGACCTGGGGACGCGTGCATTTCCCAGAGTGGCTGTGCATAAATAGAAAATATGACACTGACGTTGACATTTAATATTTAGAAAATTATATTATAATAAAATTAAAGGTTTTACTTCTATTGTGCGCATTTCCTGCATACTAAAAATTGTTTTTATTTAACACTTCTTTTGGGGCATTTTTATCATAGTCAAATTTTGCGTTACTCAAAACCTTTATAAACGTCATGGTTCATAACGCGAGAGAGAAAAAAAATTGCAAAATCAATGAATAAAATTGAGATGGAGCAACAGCAATATAAACAAATCGAATTTGATAAGTTAATTTATATTTGTCAAAGTTACGTACATAATTTATTGATATGAAATTATGTACGTAACTTTGACATACAGCTGACCAAAATTGAGAATATTCTGCAGAGAACATGTTTCACTTAGTTTTATTCAATTAAAACGGTTCAATTAAAAAATATTATATTTTAAAGTGGTTGATGCTTTGTTATATAGTGAGAGTTAGATGTCTTTTTCAATCGATTTAACTGCTTTTTTAAGTTCTTAGTGTTGTTTAGTAATATCAGAAGTAATCCATTTTCTATTTTGACCAGTATTTTATTTATAAATTTTATTTGGGCAAGCTACATCAAAACACTATTAGAATTAATTCAAAATTTCTCAAAAAATACGATTGATAAAGTCAGTATGGGTGATTATGTTTTTTCTTGTTGGAGAATATAAATATGCTAGATATCCATCTAAAACATCTATACAAGCGTCGAAAAATCGAGCTTTAAATATTTTATTTAAAGCATTGAAATTTATAGAAAAGTTAAAATATAGTTTGTTGCCTAGAAACTACATGAACTTGTTTTGATTGCAATATATTCAAAAGTTCACGAGACGTGAAGCGTCGAATGCACTTTTTAGAATCAAATTAAAATTAAAACAACCATATTTTGAATGCAAACTTTTCTAGATAATTTTTATTTCACGTTCTTCAACGTCTTTTAATATTTTACAACATTTTTTGCAATTATTTCAGTTTTGTAACTATTTTTATACACAATTACAAAATTTTATTTTTTACTTATTTCACGTTATTTATTGAGATTTTCTACATTTTTTGCAAATTTCTGCACATTTTGTATTTTTTTCACACTTTAACATTTTGCATTATTTTTGATACTTTTCAGAATAATTCAATTTTATATATTTTTTGGCATTTTTGCACAGTTTCTCTAAACGTTTCGAATTTCTATCTCAACATTTTCTGAACAAATATTAATTTTGTAACAAATTCTTGATATATTAGAAATTTTTATTTTCTCTTTATTTTTAACATCTTACGAGATGTTTTGCAGTATTTGTTGAGATTTTACATTACTTATTGCATTATTTTAAAGTTTCTATTTGTTTTCTAACTTTTTCAACATTTTTTATGCAATTTGAATTGCTTTGCAAAATTTTGAAAATAATTGTAGTCAAGATTGCAAGATGTTGATCCAGAATTATTTCAAATTGCGATTACAATACATGATAAACAATCTTATTTTTTTTATAAAAATGTAAACAACGTTAGCCGGGCAACTAGTATATAATTTAAATTTACCATTATTAGACATGTTAATAAAATTAATAAAATAAAAAATGATTTAGTATATAAAATAAAATACATAATCAATTAAAGCAATTAAAAATTTTTTAAAAACATGTTTTATATATTACCCATTGCGAAGCAATTCTTCCAAATCATTAATATTTTTGTATATTACAAATGTTAAGAATCTGGCTAATCTATCTTGTTTTTGTCTTATTAAATTTATTTTTTGTTTAATGCGATTATTTTGTTTAATTCTTGTTTAATTATCATTTTCATATTTATAATTTTTATTTAGTATTTCATTTACTTTGTTACATAGCTTAATTTTAGTTTATTTTTTGTATTAATGTTATTAATGTTTTTATTTTTTATATATTTTTTTTTGTTAATTTATTATTTAATTTTGTTTTGTTTTTTTTTTGTGTTATGTTTTGTTTACCTCTCTTTTTTATTTATTTTATTAGATTTCTTTTGTATATTTTTATTTATTGTTTATTTCGTTGTCCCGAATTTGTTATTTTTATTAATTTTTTTGTTTTTGTTAATTTTTTATGTTGTTTTGCATTTATTATTTTCTTTATTCTTGATTTTTTCCATATTGCATTTTTTAATAATTTTGGTTATTTTTGATTATTTTTTAATTTACGCTTTGTTTGTTTTCATATATTTGATTGAGTGTTATTTATTCTGCATACATTTGGCTTCATTTTGTTAGATTTATTGTTTTGTTTAATTTGTTTATATTCTAATTATTTTTTTATTTTGTTTAATTCGATATTTTCGCTTTTTTCATTTGTTTAAAAAATCAACAAAAGATAAATATTTCTGGATAAAATACTAAGACATTCTTTATTGAAAAGCGGACATTTTATGTCACAAATGATGCTTAAGGTTTTACTTTTTAATTTTTCTTCGTTTTCTATTATTTATACATCCCATAATTTACTTTTTATGCTGCAAAAATTGTTTTTAATAATACTAAAATATGTAAATTGCATAGTTTCTGTAACAATATCAAATTCGTAATCAGTAAATAGTTATTAACAAAAATATAATTGAGAATCAACAGGTAATATTTTTATTAATATAACATTTATTCAAATTTTAAAATGCTCGAGTTGTTTGAACAAATATTTAAGTAGGCAAATGTTCAAACAAGTAAGTTATCCAATAATTGAAAATGTTTAAATTTAGCAATCAATCGTTATACCTGTTTAGCTATTTTAATGTACAGATAAAATAAATAAATATTTATTCTCTGTGAGAAATTATATCCCGCACAGATAACATTTATACAAATAATTATATTAAAAGATTCAGATATAAATTAACTATAAAGTTTACTTAATTTATTTGAAGAATTATATTTTTATCTTGGTATAACAAAATGCTGAAAGGTTTGAGAAAATAAATAATAAAGAAAGTATATTATGTGAAACATCTTATTTATTATGAAAATAAAATTTATCAGGTACAAAATATACAAAAGTTATTTACAATATAGATCATTTTTTTTATTATCACAGTATTAAAGCTACAAGTTGTATATACATATTAAGAAAGAAAAACCGTGAAATTAATATTGGAAGACGTACGATTTTCTTTTTGAAATAAATTTAAAACTTATTAAAAAATTTATAATTAAAAAAAAATTATTAAAGAATTCGATTATTAAAGGACAAAAAGAATTTCATTAAAATTTAACAATGTAAAACTAACTTAAGAAATTAATTAACACAAAAAAATTAATTGGGGCTAGACGGGGTGGTATTCACCACGGTCTCCACATCGGTTGGTTGGGATTCGCAACCAAGGTGTTGTTGGCTGGCGACGTTGGGGGTGTGTAACTGGGTTGCGGATATTGCGTAGTATCCAATTGCCGGACGCAGGCTCCCAAATGTTGAAGTAATCTTTTTCCAGCGGTGGGTTCGATTATTTCACTAGGGGTTGTGATAAACTGAGACACTTCTTGGGCGCACTGAGTAAATCCAGCGCGGAATCGGTCCGCGTACGATTGTTCCGCCGGCACGATCAACTGATGTTGCCTCTTGAGACTGTGGAGATGTCTCACTGTCAGCTCTAGGATATCGGCTTTTTCTAACTTGGAGACGTTTTCGCCTTCACTTTGTAGTGCGGTCACCATAAGCTCTTTCAGCTCGTCCAGACAGCGATTAATCCTGGCCCTGCGTTTGCGTTCCAGCATGGGCTTCATTACTTTCCTGTACTGGTATGTACGGGAGATGGGTTCCTCGCTATATTCCGAGGGTACCATGTATGCGGTAGGAGCCATAATATCACTTGTATATAAAGCACTGAATGTTCACTAAGAGACTTGTGTAGGATGAATGATGTGGAGGAATGCCGGCCGGATGGTTTTATACGACCGGGCCGGATGTTTAGGTGGGGGTTTCTGGTCATTCTCTTCAGTGCATAGCACAAGGGGATGGTGACGCGAGCGGTACAGCATAAGGGTGCGAAGGGTGGGCCATTGTTACGAGCGTGTGACGGTCACATGCCATCAGAAAAATACTGTGGGAATCTTACGAAATGTGCAGGGTAGAATACCTAAACAACCGGTAACAATAAAAAAATTATAAATGCCTCAAGCTACATTAAAATAATACCAAGCACACGTTTAAGCAAAAAATTAAGCGTGGCTTATTCAAAGCTTTTTAAATATAATTTATTGTTTAATAATAATTAATTTCAAAATGTTCTCATTATCAAGTAAACGATATTACGTAATTTAATTATTGATAAGACTTTTTACATTATAAGAATCAACAGGTAGTGATTAATATTATACATTTCCGTCCCATTAATGGTAGTTTTGCAATTAACACAAAGCTCTTATTTCATTTTTAGTATTAATAATGCTATAATTATACCTAGGTAAAATAAAATCATGCAGGAAAAGCAGAGTATTATTTGCAATAAGATATGCTGTGAAGGAAATCATTTGTGCGTTTCGTTTTGTAAGCTGATTTTGGTGCATACTCGGCAATTTATTTTTTCTCATATAATATTGTCATCTTTGCACTTCAGGGTAAACTAATACGAATGGGAATTTTAATTAACAATATATAATAATACATATTTACTTAGCGTCAGTTTTTTTTAATATCAAGTAAAATAGAGAGAAACTAAACAATTTATTTATATCTAATTTCAATTCGGATATTGGATGTCTTTAATAATGAATGTGAATTAATATTGTAAAATTTTATTTTTAATTTGGTGCATTATAACAATTTTTAAACTATGCATCAATAAATTTACCTGTAATTAGTATTTATTTCTTTTTGCATGCAATGTAAATATTTGTACCCTAATAATATAATAAATAATTTATTTTAAACAGTTTTATTAATCATTTCAAATTTACAAGTAAAATACTTCGAGTTTTATTAAACTTTACAGGCATTTCATTGATAACATTGCACAATTAAACAGCTGTTATGTTATTTGCTAATGTCAGCTTAGCTTTAGGTATAAAGGGGTCATTGATAATTGCAGCGGATAACGACATTCCGTTGCGTGCAACCCCTTTGAGTGGCTGCCCCTATTAACATAACACCCTTCGCGGCGCGTATGTTCGGCTTGTGCCGGTATTGTGCCGGTATCGTGCCACTGCCACGGATAGTCTATTGCCTCGTGGGGAAACATTTCTTGAACCTTTCCCACGGGCAAGCGAATGCCAACACGAGGCACCTGGTCAAGACGCAGAGTGTTGAAGCGAGAGGGAGAAACGGAACGCACGGACGGAAAACGAGCAGAAGAAAGGCGGCGATTGAGAACAGTGGGCCCTTTATTTGTGCCGTTACCTAACCCAGTGACGGGCTGCTCGGGGGGTGATTTAATGATATTGTTTGTATTCGGGTGCTGCTATCAAGTATATGCCAATTAATAAGACGAATTTACTTAATATAAATCCCGACTAGACATACTAAATCAATTTGCAAAATCACGCGATAGATATTGGCTCCATTCAATTCGGTATATTTTAGTTTTTAGAAACCAAGTGTTGTGGCCTGTGCATAACAAAGACGAGGGGCAATGATTAAGTGGGCGTGAGGCTCGTGCAGCGTGAGAAAGAAGAACCGGGCGAGTCATGTCTGTAGTGAGCGTGATTACTGCTTCCTGTTAACTGATTGAGCCGCTCGCTCCCACAATTATATACCAATCACCGCATACGCGTTTGATTGGGGTCCATTTCTACTGAGGCAGCACCGACTCGCATATACATGTATGCTCTTCTTCGTCGACCGAAACGGACGAGATATATCACGCATACGTACTTAATCATTTTGGGAACCGGCCGACAATAAACGCCCGCTCTCCGAAAAGGAATTAAAGAAGAAACATCATCAGCCGCCGACGACGAACCCCATTCATGCGTGCCCAGAAATTACTTTCAGCCAGGAACGAATTATTAACGTTCACTGCGCGTTTACTCTTTTTTTATTAATGTAGGTATACCTGCTTTGTAACCAAATTATAATATAGCCACATAAAAAATACAGTGGAGACTGACCGACGCAAACAAAAAATTAAAAGAAATACTAACTCACTAATATTCGTCGAAAATAATTTTCATCCAAAAACGATATTTCATGACCGTGTAAATGCTATAATCACCAGTGATTCCAATGCGGAATATTTCTTTACAAAATAATTTTATATGTTTTCTCTACTTACTTTTTACTAGTAAAATTAATCATTTCAATTATATAATCGAGGGCCATGCAAAACTAGACATGTCTATTAAAAATAGTTGGACGTTATTGAACAAAAACAGTGTCTAGAGTCACAATTTAATTTTTACTTTTTTTTAAATCTTTTAATTCGTTTTAGTATATTACAAATAAAAAATGGTAACAGTTTTTGTTAAATAACAGCCAACTATGTGTTTGATGGTCATGTCGAGTTTTGCATGAACTTTTTTAGTCGATATACATGGTGATTCATTAATAGATTGGCTTGGCTCTACATACGTTATGCCCGGAAAGGTTATCGAGATACAATTTGTTTGTTATTACTTTACTTATGATATTTAATCGGTCTTTTTTAATTTGATTTAATTGATACTTGGCAGGAAATATTATGCCATGTATTTGGATAATGAAACGCTTTCTGACACACTTTTATAGAAAATGTCTTTTTTTTAATATATAACCAAAGACTCCTTTAAACACCCTGTATAATAATTGTTAACATTTTATATACAATGAAATTTCCAGTAATGGACAAGACAACTTCCACAACACAAATTTGCATGAACCGGCAAAAATATATATTATATTTCATATATAGAAAGCGGACGTGGAGAGTATAATTTTGCATTTCTGTGATAAACAAACTTTTTTAAATGTTGTTTAGTTTTTAATAGATTTTCAATAAAGAGAATCAAAAGTTAAATTAGATATGTATTTTAAAATTACATATACAAATAAGAGGATGTTAAAAAAGAAGTTTATTATTGTTTTGAAATTTTAAACTTTTTTTTGCGTTTTTAAAGCACACAAATATTCCTATTTGTATTCAACAAAAAGCTGTTTCTTTGAAAATATAAATTTATTTTTTTAAATAGTTACCAGAATATAATCGGAAAATAAGAAAACCTTTAGATTTATTATTTTTTTGATTTAAGAAAATGTTTTTTTTACTTGTTATTTTAGAAAAATATATTTATTGGGCGTTTCAGGAAAACGGATTTAAATATTATTGTTTTAATAAAAAAATTAATTTAATTTAAACAACGAAACAAAAACAGTTCTAAAATTAAAAAAGGTCAAAGGCTTACTTTTTAAAACACCTCCAATAAGCCTACAAAATTATCTGCACCGCTTGTAGGAGATTTTAGATTAAATATACACATAAAAAACAATATTATAAAGTTTAGTTTTATAATTGTTGAATGTTTTGTTTTTTTTAATTACAACGTAAAGCCGTATAGTGGTTCCAAACAAATTTAACTTAACTGTATTACTTTGATTTACTGGAATGGTCCAATAGCAGTCTCTTCGGGGCCTCGTTAAACGTTTACCTAACAATCTTTGTACTAAGGAACATAAGAACATATTTATAAAAACGCAAACATATTATTTTACTAAAATATCTACAGAAACTGTAAGAATAATTTTAAAAGCAGGGGTTGCTTTTACATGGTTTAGATCAAATTTAAATAGCCCTCATCCGGAATTTGATAACTGTTTAATCCAAAGAAAAAATACACAACCCGTAATGAAGTTAATACTTCTTTGGACATACTAGGCATATCATAAATACATTATATACAAAGCAAAATCATTTGTTTACAAAATTATTTAATGATTATTATATTAGCTATTGCTGTCCAATTCCATTTGATTCTTTTGTCACTTGTAATTTAGATGTACCACTATTATTAAATCAATAAGTTACAAATATTTTTAGAGCACCAATAGAAAGTCTTTATGTGGCTTCACGGGTTTATCAAAGTTTTAATTACGTTAGTACATAATCGTTTGAATTGTGTGTTTTCTGTACTGAATCATCTTCTTTTTTCAGTATAAAATAATTAAATGGTTTATTATTGAAGTGAAACTTTTATAGCAAAATGTTAGTAAAAAAAATCAAATTGTTTAAGATAAAACCGTTTGAGTATACTTTGTATTTTGTATAACTTAAATTGGTTTAGAAATACGATGCGTAAATGAGCGACACTATTGACTTGCGTGTCATCAGTGCAGTGTTGCTAGAAAGAAGCACGATAAAAATGTTGTCTAATCTAAAATATACGATCGTAGATCATTATCATCATTATTAAAAAAATTAAATAAAAATTTACTTTCCCGGTACCAAGGCAGATTCTACCAAGAGTATCTATCCACATCCGCACTACTTTACAGAGCTCAATTTGCAGTTGCCAATATTTGTTATAGAATAGAATTGAATAGAATTTATTAAGTACTGCTAATAAAAATTGATATACACACATCAAATGTTAAGAATTAAAATTAGAACAATTTTAGATAAAAATATCACAGTCAAAATATAACATAAGTGCACGAATAATATCGAAGGCTATATATTGTGCAGATCCATATATTCCTTTATGGACTAAAATGGATTATTTGTGAAAAATAATTTCAAGATTGTTTTAAACTTAGATGTTTATTGTTCGTTTCTAATCTGTTTTAGAAGCTTGTTAACTACTTTGATACCAAGATAGTGCGGACTTCTTTCTATGATTGGTACGCTAGGCACATTTCCTCGGCGTGTCTGCATACCCTGGTTTATGTCATTATTTTTTTCAAAATTTCCAGCATTATTAAATATAAATGTTATAGCTTGCTTATTTGTTAAAATAGACAAAATATGCATTTTACAATATTTTTTGAAATAGTTATTATGGATCTTGGCACGAAGAGATTTTTCAATTTTTTTGAAATTTATATACATAATTAATTAATAATTAACTCTTTAAAAATTCTTCAAGCGGCAATGCAAAATATAAATATAAAATTGATTTATTAAAAAGATTTTTTTTATAAAATGCATTTTAAAGGTATTTTTTCTTTATTT
>JARJEC010080530.1:0-14412 GCA_030264575.1 Tachinus sp. AB-2021 | reverse complement strand
GGACATCAAATATTGAATGTATTTATTTTTACTCGAATTTATTTAAATTAATTTCTAGTCTTCTCAGAATTAAAAAAAATATTTATTTTTATTAAAAAAATAACTTTTGAGAATTTTTTTAATATATTTTCCCTACAAGTGTTTTTTATTTCGGCTAAAAAGTATTTAATTTATTTCACTTTTAGTTCAACTTTCCAAAATTCAGCTTTTTGCTCGTTTTTTAGTTGTTTAACCCTTTTCCGCTTTCTAAATTGTCATTTCAATTAGTTTTTTAGTATTAAGTATTACTGTCTTTGTCCTCCAGCATCTATCTAACAGTTTTCTAAAATTGTACCCGAGAATTATTTTTCCACTTTTGTTATCCGTTTGTTATCTTTTGCATTCGACCAGTATATATTCAGATGTATTTTGTTACATCTCGCTACGGGTGTTCTTTAAAATTAGCATCCGGGTCTAGTAAATATTTGGTAACTCACTCTGAGTCACTCGTAGTCTTATGGTTGTATAAACTTATGACTAGAGCTTCTGCCAAGACAAGAAAAATCCCGATCTCGTCTCAAAATCAAAATTGCGATCAAGATATATTTTTTTCATGGTCAATATCATGATCAAGACGAGATCACGACGAGATCTTTCATTTAGAGAGAAGAAGAAAGAATGGACAAATAAAAATATTATTGTAATATTTTTAAAATTATAAAAGTTTATTTAATAAATATTTTATATTATATATTATGTAACATTTAAAGTCTTTTTTAAATCTTGTTAAGATCTTGTCAAGATTTTATTGAGATTCGAGATCGAGATTGATATGTCGAGATTTTTTAAGATCTAATTTTTTTAATCTTGTAAAAACATTGTCAAGATTTTATTGAGATTCAAGATCGAGATCGAGATTGATATGTCGAGATTTTTTAAGATCTAATTTTTTTAATCTTGTTAAGAACTAATCGAGATTTTATTGAAATTCAAGATCTAGATCGAGATTGATATGTCGAGATTATAAGACAAGATCAATTTTTTAAGATGGCAACAAAATCAAGACAATATTTTCTTATAACCTCGACGAGACGAGATGGAGATTTGATTAATACCGTATGGTCTCGTCTACGACTACGATATGGTTTTTTCAGTAGAGTTTTTCAGAAGTTCTTAGAGCAGCATACAATGTGGCCACAGTACCCAGTGTTCTCCTCTTTTCTTTAGGTATTCTTTCTCTAGATTGTAGTTACTATATTCTCCGTATTAAGTAATTTTAAACTGTCTGTCTGTTCATTATAATCTTGGAGTATTTCTTTTTTTTTATATTTTATATTGCTTTGACTTTAGACCCTTATTGGGTATCTCTAACGTCTTACAAGTTGTAAAGGCATCGAACATCTGGGAGATCGGCGGCGATGCGCGGCACTCGGCACTTTTTTTTACATTGTTCTATGACGGATTGGCAACGGTCCGCAATCGTCGACGTCATAGAACAATGTATAATAAAATGCCGAGAGCGCAGCGCATCGCCGCTAATCTGCCAGATGTGCGATTCCCATAACAGTGCCGTCATTTCGATGGAGTCCAATGAATTGCCTTCTGCTCTTCTATATTAGCATGTGCTTGCTGAACTGCGTTATGTATTGTATGTGTCGTATTTGCATAGTAAATGCTGCTGAGTATCTTCGTCCTCCAAGTACTCACGGTATAGTGAATCTTCTTGTATAATCAATGTTAATATCACAGTGTCTAGTAAGTCCCGTGAGCCATTGCAGTTTGGTTCTAATATTTGTTTTGAGTGTTTTGTATTGGTTCTGTTAGGAATAATTTTGTGTAATCATCTCCTGATAGCTTTTCCACAAGTTGTTGTGTTCCATTACACATTTTGTTTGGTTAGATTATTAATTCAGGGTCTTGTGTAAATTCCCGAAAGTGGGTTCTAGTTCAATAAGAATGTTCCTGTTTCGATAGCTGCTTGGCTTTAAGTTTCCGATATACTTTTGATCTGTTGATACCCAGAGGCGTACACTGTACTTTATGGCTAGTGGCTTCAAACTGACTGGAGTATAGAAGGACAACTTGGGCGAAAAAGGTTGAAGTGATAAAAGCTATGGAAAAGTTAAAGCATAAAGTCATGCCTTTAACTTTCCTAAATAAAATAGGTAACGTAGAATCAATTTGTGATAAGGTGGCTTATTACAAAGAATGGGCACGTGCCTACGGCTACTCCTTGGTCGGTGGGGGCGTAACGTAAAGCTAACAAATTAAATAAAAGTATAATAAGTGTATTAACAGCAATAAGCAATATAAATCAAAATGTCATTCAAATTTTAAATCTAACAAAGAATTGAATATGCAAATTTAATTTTAAATTTAATCAACCATTATGCCGAAACAATAAGGGGGGGGACAAGGGGAAAATCTTCTGTAACCGAAAAATATTAAAAAATTGCATCAAAATGTTAAAAATAGCTCTTAAAAATATAACTTGTCAGCAGTTTTGTAAAATATCAAAAAATGTTTCAAAGAGTAAATATAAAACCTATAAAAAAAATTGCAAAAGATTAAAAATGTGAAATTATTAATATCAGACAATGAGAAAATGTTTGAAAATAAAAAATATATCAAACTTAATCAATCTTCCAAACAACGCGATTTAAAAAAATAACTAAAAAACGTCCAAAAGTTAACCTAAAAATCACTAAAAGTTAAGAAAAGTTTTATTGACATAGAAAAATGAGATCAGGTAAAATTTAGTATCTTACAATAAAAATTATAATAAAATAAATATATTTTTGTAATAATTTTTTTGCAATTATTTTCAAAATTGTAACAAAATGTTTTTTTGATAAATAAAATAAATATAAATCACTGTTTGCAAGAAAATATTAAAACAACTCGGAAGTAATAACCATTAAACTGCTAACGGAAACAATCCAGACTAAAACCTAGATACATATCTTTATGGAAACATTTTACTTAAACTTCCATTCAACCGCTATATTTACGTCAGTGGGGCCTTCTGTATCTTATTATATCAAAGTGATCATCTGCAAGATTAGCTCCGAGTAAATAATCCTCTGTATAATTGGTACTCATTAGACAAATGCGTTCTTAAAATAACTTGCATTAAAGAAAATGGCTCGTTGTGAGATGGTGGTAAAAGACGATGCACTGAACTCGAAGCGTATACCGAAATAACCCTCGATCAACGAACACCTTAAACGTTTAACTAAATTGCTTTTAACTTTGAGCGCAACCACAAAGCGAATATAAACTTTGGCCGCTGCACTTTTTTAACGCCCAATTGAACCCGGATCTGGTTTTTCACAAATGCCGCAAAAATCGATGATTTTAATTGTAAAACATTTTGCATGAAATACTGCTAACATTGGTTTAAACGCTATCAATTATTAGACAGCGAGTTTTTAAATCACTCCCAGACGTACAATTACAGTTTATAACATCGCGCACATTAATTAATGAAATTAATTCTTATTTTATTAATTCTAATTTCAATTTAAAGGCATAAATTACGTCTACTATTTAAGATAAGAAAGGAGTTTTACGTTTTCTCGAACGTGTTTGTTTAATTGAAATTTGATATTGCCGTGTAATGTGGTGTTCGCTTTCTTAATCGAATTCAATGCATTGTGTAATTAACAATGAATTGCATTTGGACTTCAGATTACGGCCAGTAGAACAATGGTAATCACTTGCGAAAACAGATTTAAATGAGTTTAAATGCTCCAATTAGACCGTGATCTTAAATGATAAACATTTAGTTAAACATTCAGAATTAATACTGTATAAAATAAACAAGTAACTTCAAATAAGTAAGATTGTAATACTATTTTGGATAAGTATACTTTGTTGTGTTTGTTACTGCTCTAATAGTCACTTCTGTCTGCTCCTTTTATATAAATTAAAATGGTTTCAATGTGAGTGAGTTGCATTAAAAGTCATATGGTTTATGAAACATTTAACGACCGTGACAGGACATAATGTGATTAAAAATCCCGGAAAAGAAATCACAATATTTTTTGTAATTGTGTAAATTTGTCGGCTACGTCAGCGTAGCGATTGGTATTAACAGGATACATTAAGCCAAGAAGAAATAACTATTGGTAAGACAACAGAAAGATTGCACGCTATTTTTTTGTACGGAATTTGGTCTTGATTAACACTCAATGGATATTATCAAAAGAAAATGCACAATACTTCGGACAACATCGACACAGCAGCAAACCAGTTGGAAGATTTTTTAAGTGACACAGAGTAGAATGAAATCAGAATTGATGATTAATCTGAGATACTCTGTAAAAAATATTGGCCTGTAATTAATAGAATATGAGATGTTTACAAAACAACAATACTCAGATGGAACTGATAAACATCTCATAAACAAGCAGCAATAATAATCATTACAGGTTGATTTGCCAAAAATCCTAATAAAAACCTACTACAACATTCACAAAAGTTAAGTTTTTTGGCAAATCTTCAAGGTCTTAGAAAGGAGTATTGCAAATAATAACAGTTCTCTATCTTTATATGTATAGATTAGTATAATTTTCATTTAACAAAGTTTGGTGGTTAACTTAAAAATTGGTTTCCATTTTGGAGCCGGTTTAAAAAAATTCACATTAATAATGTTATTGCACCTGCTAAAATGCCCGTTATTGTCTATCAAACCAGATACTAAAGTCGTGGAACTAGTTGTGAGTTATTCCGTTACCAAATAATATTACAATGAGATTATAATAAACTAAAAGCAATATTTTTGATGGATGAGTATTTGCATTTGCTCCGTTTTACTCAACTGGCCATCGACTTCGAGGTACTTAAGCCGTGATCATGCATATGTATGAACACAGCTAAAGTACACACATAAGATATATATATATATATATATATATATATATATATATATATAGTCTATGTACGGTCACTTATCCAAGTTTTGGCTGTGCCTAGCATTGCTTAACTTTTTGCAAACATTTGACAGCTGCCGTAGTGTATATGCCACCCCAGCGATGTCGATGGATGATGGATACTTATGTAATTTTATTTACAAAAATTGTTAAAACTAACTGTGCAAGCTTTTTGAAATACAGATAAAATAAATTCTTTGATGTAAAAACGGTTTTCTCAATACTTACCAAAAATATTCTTTGTTCTAAACAACAACAATACAAAAAATCCAAACAGTGACTTCGTTTAGATTGATATAAAATAAAACAAAAATCTAAAAAATATAAATGGTTCTCTGTTACGGCATATTCAAAAACTGTTTCTACATGAAGATACTTTTATCTCTCCAGCTCTAGTTAAAAATTATTTAGAAGAATTTACTATGTTTTTTATCACGAATACTTTACTAGTTTGGGCTTCTATAGATTCGTAGAAGGCTTTATTAGAACCGAAACTACTAAGTGATAACTAAAAAAGTTAAAGAGTTCGAGGCTCGTCGCATACAATACAAAATAAAACATTTTAACAAAAATGCGTTGCCGCAGCTATACTGTAAAATTGAAACCTCATACTACGACTTTATTTAGGTTTCGGATGACGACAAGGACAGATAACAAAAAAGTTGAAAGCTTTGCCATGAGCAAGTCATTTTCAAGGGCCTCTTGTTGAGACTCAACCTTACTATGTTAAATTTATTTTCTAATCTGTACTAGAATATTAAAAAATTCTAGAAATTACGAGATGAAGATAAAAGAGTTAGACTTTAAAAAAGTTTGGACAACACTGTCTATTGAAATTACAATAATGATAGAAAGAGACGTATGATTGCTGGCTTGCTGGTCATCTTCTTGTATTGTCAATCAGAATTAATTTACCTGAAAAATATTGCAAAATACTTTGCACATTACTACTCTCATATAGAACTATATATACAATGATTGGTGAGGCTAATATTTATTGAAACTCCACTGTAACAAAAACACATGTGTACTAGTTTTTAAAATTATATTTAATTATTTTGCAACAATTGTTAAACAAATTTTGGCAGCATCACTATAATTAGGCAGTTGTATAACATATAGACTTATTGTATATTATAATAGTATACTATAACAACACTAAAGCAATAAACCTATTTATTAAATTTATATTTATTAAAATTGTTGCTGGCTATAATGATTATAAATGTCTCAGTTATATAACTGAAAATAATATTTTCAACGCAGGAAATTAGAAGTATATATATCCGGTAAATATAGGTTACATCTAGTAATCTACGGATCCGTAGAGGGCTCTAGTGGAGCCGGAACTAGTAATATATTCGAGAAAATAATTTCGTGATAAAAAACATAGTTAATTGTTTTATTTCATAAGAATCGATTATCACATAGTAATTGTCCCTTCAATTAATTGTATTAAAAATGATTTCAATAATACAACTGGTAATCCTGAAAGTGGTGCTATTGATAACTACAATCAGTTGCAATTAAAATACCTAAGCAATTTAATGATATGAATGTTAAAAATATGGTAAATAAATTAAACATAGAAGAAGATGAACATTCTAACTTAATACAGTCAAAGTGAGTCGTTCCGTGCCCTTCTTGTAAACAATAAAGGATAGCAAACTAACTGTTTAGAAATCAATAAAATTTTACAGACCATACAATCAATTTGTATTCTTATTTAATTTTCAATTCTTAGACTTAGGAGAAGCAGAACGTACAAGTTCCATTGTAATTACATACAAAGTTTTTTTTTAACTTTTGCTAAAATATGATTTCACAAATAGCGGCCGGGCATAATTAGCTGACAAGCATAAAATCATAATACGATAAGCTGGTACCCTCTGTTCATAACTGTTTTAGCAATCACAACCAATTTTTTGGTAATCACCTCCTTCCTGTTATGTAGGTACTTACTAGAGCATTATTATTATATGTCAACGCGAGTATTGTGCTTGGGATTCAATAGAGAAAAATATAAAGTGCATCCTATTAATTTATATTCTTTTGTATTGTTTGATATTGCCTGTAGCTGCAGAAATACATTTATATGATAGAGTAATAGTAATACTATTGCTTAAAGCCTCCGAATGTTACGAGTAGAGTATTCTGACAAGTATCTAGTCAGCTGTCCTCAATTTTTTTACGTTTGCGGAACCTTACAGTTTAAATAAAATATTCATAAAACTCCAAAGCAAAAATTTGTAATAATTTTGGTATCTTGTTAAGCTGTTTTACAGAAAATGGTAAGGATACAAAGAAATTTAATAAAATCGTTATTAAGCCATTTTCATTAATTATTTACAAGGGAAAAATGTAACAATTTTCTAAATAATTGAAGAGAGGCATGTAAACCCTGGTAATGTTCAGCGTAACACAGGTTGAATACCTATATTTTTTAGGTAATATACGAGTAGAATCGGTACTTGTGACGCTATCACCAGAAAGATATCATAGTACACCATCCAGCTGCAGAATCTCTTAACTAACTGATCAAAGTAAAGCAGTAGATGTAGGCTCACGGGCAAAAATATCTAAGATGTTGTTAAGATACCATAACACAAAATTTCGTAGGTTATAAAAATGTAGTGAATGTACGGGCTGACATCACTTAGCTGGTACAAGATAACACGGGCAAATGTAATCTCTTAGGTGGGCGTAAGTAGTTAATTATAAAGCTTCTGTATGATTACTTTAGAAAAAATTAACTTACTGAGCCTTAAGCTCATAATGTAACTTTGTTTCGACCGTCTAACCAGTCCACCAGTCCTGACCAAAATGAATGACTAAATCAAGTATGTATTAAATTAAAAAATTAAAGTAAGATGTGTCAGGAGACGTTTACATGAATATTATGGTGCGCTCAGGTCGTAACAACTATTTGATAGGAGGTAATTTTTCAAAATAGTTAGAATATTATTGGATGAATGTACGTTTTGTAAAACTTAGGCAGAAAACTTTATATTTTACGTAGTTGTATAATACAACCAAAGTACCGTGGCACTTGACTTTAACTGTGTAAGTGAACAACGTCAATAGCCGATCATAAGTTAGTACGCTCATTCTACAAATGAAGAACGTCGATAGCCGATCATACGCTAGTAGTCTCATTCTACAATAATACGTTGCTGAAGCTAAGAACGGGACGCAAAGTAATAGCCAACCTTACATACACGTATTTCCACGTACAACATTATCAAATTTTGGATCCTTCTAGCGGGCCACCTTTCATTGGTATAGTTATACCAACTGTACTATCAAATCTTAATACTTTGTTTTAATTAACTTTTTGTCGTTGTTTGTGTTAAACTGAAAGAATCTATTTCAGTGGTAACCATGTAATTTTCTATATTATACTTTTGTAATACTGTGATGTGCAAAAGAAACCAACTGAGCAAAACATGAATACTACATTGAAATTAATCCTGGACACAATCTACTATGTTATAGCAAAAAATGACCAAAGCATATCTTATGTCTATATTGAATTTTGAGGCAACACATTTTTTCACACAGAACAGAAGCACTGGTAGTTGGCTTTGATCCCATTTTTTGTATTCGAATGTGATGTAAATTATTTTCTTTCTGTTTAATTTTATTCAAATATAATATGCAGTGAGCGTACACCCATAAAATATCATTTTATGTCTCATCCGTAATATGTGGCTATTGTAAATATACGAGACATATCTAGAAACTAAGTACCGTTTAGTAATCAAAAGAAATCAAGCAGAGATAAAGATAAAGTCTTTGCAGCAAAACAATCTACAAACCCTAATCTGTTTTTCAAAATACCTTCTATCATTTTGTAGACATATATCATAGCTTGGCACAAGTTTTTGTATCCCTTTATTATAAAAGGTTGCCGCCGGTGTTGTCAACCATGTGATAATTTGTTTTTTGCTTATCATCATTGTTGACTATCAAGAAACGATTTCAAGGTAAAAAGAGATGATAGAACAGGTCCCAGCTAAAGCCATGAAAAAGTTGTCTTGTCACATTCGTATTGTGAGGTCGGGTGTCATAAATCAAAACAATACAGTTACTGAGCATTTCTCGGCGCTTATTCTCTGTATTACATAACGCAATCTTAAGCGTGTCATCTTCTCCTTGACTCAGAGCAACTGCCGCGTATAGCTGCATATCTCAAAACACGTGTCTGTATGACATACTGATGAAGATGTCTTAGAAGTGAACATTGCATTCATATATTACAAATAAATTTTTGTTGTAAAATCTTATTTGTTTGCGTATAGACCCTAATCTAGCATAGAGCGCATTGTTCATTTTTAAATCTTGGTTTTGCTTAAGCGACAGATTTTATTTGTATAATACTTAGAACTTTTACATAAAAATATATGGCACTGCGATCATTCTTTATACTAAGTATTGTTGATAATTTTGGTTATCTTTTTTGGTTATTAAATTTTTGGTAAAAATGCTAATTTGGATATATAATTTTAGATTTTGAAGCAGATTTTTGTATATTTATAAATAACCTTTTGTTAAAGTATCAAAATAATATATTAACAGACTGTATAAATGCAATAAAAAAATTTAATTGGATAATTGCAGGAAGATACAGTTAAATAGAAGATTATATACTAAGAAGCTATGTCAATTATACATTTAGATCCCTAGATGGCTTTTGATAAATCCACTAGAGGACTTAACTTCGCTTAGCTCTATAATTACTTTAATTTGATCACAGACATTAAATCGTTTTTCCTATTTATAGAGTGAGCGGATTTGCGCCCACTTTTATGTATAAGCTGTAACGATGCCATCCATTAATCTTAATTACGATTTTCTTATTTGATGTCTAAAACCTTATCAACACCTTGTTGTTGCAAATTAATTTATTGAGTGAACAAAAAATAATTAAAGCCAATAAGTTTTTCAATTATAAGTTATATTAAAAATTCTTTTTTGTTCACAAAACAAAAGAAATTTCCATACGAATAGGAAAATTAAAATTGGATTTTTCGCATAAACTCACAAAAGCGTGTCATCCGATAACTCCGTTCGCCCGGCGTGGCCGCGAGATAATTTCAATTTAATTATATATTTATTGTTTATAAAGGGGTGATGGATTTATTAAAATAAAAATCCTTTGGTGAATTAGAGCACCGTATATTAATATTATAATTCCTTTGATCAGATGCGTTTATGGTTCTTCCTTCCCCTTCGTTGCAGCTTAGAAAATGCGCCGGGTTTAAAACCGCAAATTTCCTGCGTTTAATGTGCTCGGATTAAAGGAACTTTCTACTTTATCTATATGAATATTTAGTCCTCTGAAAATACTCCGTGACATGCACACATTACGCGAACCGCCCGCCTATCTAATACCGGCAAACGGTTATTCTATCCGTATGATATACGATGTTCTATAATTACATCTTTTAGAAGTCGAATTTATAAATATCACAACTTCTATATTAAAGTGTGCCGACAATGTAAGTAATATGTTTGGGATACTAATTTTGTTACGGGAAATTATTATTCAAAATTGCAACCGACACCTGCTGCATGTATTTGCAAACTGCAATACAGCACATGTGCGCTTTACGTCTTTCAGTATATATAAAAATACTTTCCTAATTTACATAAAGCAAATCCCTTTCCAAGAACGTAGTAAAATTGCAGGCACCCCACTTATCAAACAAATTATATTCAATTACACGTTATTTAAATAATTTTAACTTTATTATAAGCACGAAAACAATTACCCGTTGTATTATTTTTCATGCTTTTTTAGCGTAATCCACTTATTTACTTTTTTCTTTATTTTTTTTTTCTATCCTAAATATACAGCCTGAATGGGGATAGTATATATGGATTTATTTCAGTTAGTCCGTGGTCCTTCTAACCACATGTATTTTATTGCTGCTGTCATTCCAACGAATTTCGGGATTTTATTTGGATTTAGTGTATTAAGTCCTTCTTCCTTTAAGGACGTGTACTTAATAGAAAGCACATGACCCATATTTACCGGAAATATATCCTTCTAATTTCCTGCGTTGAAAATAATATTTTCAGTTATATAACTGAAACATTTATAATCATTATAGCCAGCAACAATTTTAATAACATAAATTTAATAAATTACTAGATAAGCATATGATAGTTCACTACAATCAACAGTTAATTGATAGTTTCTCCAATATAGCAAGTAAAACACAAATAAGCTATCTTGATGTAAATTATGTAGTAGGTTTATTGCTTTGGCGTTGTTATAGTATACTATTATAATATACAATAAGTGTATATGTTATACAACTGCCTAATTATAGTGATGATGCCAAAATGTGTATAACAATTGTCGCAAAATAATTAAATATAATTTTAAAAACTAGTACACATGCGCTTTTGTTACAGTGGAGTTTCAATAAATATCAGCCTCACCAATCATTGTATATATTTCTATATCAGAGATTCAGTAATAATGTGCAAAGTATTTTGTAGTATTTGTCTGGTAACTCAATTCTGATTGACAATACAAGAAGATGATCGGCGAGCCAGCAATCATACGTCTCTGTCTATCAATATTGTAATTTCATTAGACAGTATTGCTTAAACTTTTATAAAGTCTAACTTAACCTAACCAAACCTAACTCTTTTGCAATGTCGTAATTTCCAAAAAAAATTAATATTCTGGTACAGATTATATAATAAATTTAACATAGTAAGGTTGAGTCTCAACAAGAGGCCCTTGAAAATGACTTGCTCATGGCAACGCTTTTGACATTTTTGTTATCTGTCCTTGTCATCATCCTAAACCTAAATATGGTCTTAGTTTGAGGTTTCCTGGTTTCAATTGTACAGTCTAGCTGTGGCAACGCCTGCTGTCTCCGGCTTCCTTTCAACGTCTCCTGTACTCGTTCCTTCCTATTTCTTATTTCTTTCTTTACTTTTTTTTCACTAATTTTTGTTTTATTTTGTATTATATGCGATGTACGTCAAACTCTTTAACTATTTTTTTTATCTCTTACGTTGCAAAGTTTCTCAATGCTATCCATTAATTTCAATCTCTAAAACATTTATGAATGATTGTTGATTTATCGATTTTGTTCTGCAATATTTATCGACTTTTTCTATCCACTTATTAGGTCTAGCATTCTGTTAGCGTATTCTGAGTCATCGTGCATTTTTTTAATCATATACTACTTTCTTTCCTTTTTACATGCATGTTCTGTATTTGCTTTGGGTTTGGGTTTGTTATCATTTTTATTTCTGGTATTAGTTTTGTTATTCATTTTCCTCTATTTCCTTCATTCTTCTGCCTCTATTATCATTTTTTTTTCTTTTATCTATATCTGCTTCTTCTTTTTTATTAGTTAATTCTTTTATAACTCCCTTTATGTCCATCCTTTTCTCCAACATCAAATCAGCTGAGAATGCAGCCACAATTACTTTTACTGCTTCTTGTGAAACCATCCTGTACGCTTTGAAGATCCTTAAAAATCTTGCTTTTTTGCCGCATACAGTAATTTACTTTTCGCCGTCATTGCCATATTCCTTGTTCTTTTTCCTGGTCCTCACTTGTTGTTTTTATTTTTATTTGTTCAATTGTTTGCTTCCTCAATCTGTTCGTTTCGTCCGTTTCTTTTGAAAGTGATTGCAAGATATTTTTGTTCTAATGGTTGTTCATTTTTTTCCATACCTGTATTTTTCTTTGATTGTTTTGTTGATAGCCATGCTGTTTTTTGTGGTGGTAATTCTAGCCCTCTAGTATTGGGAGCATCAGAACTTCAAAACGAACTTCTCAAAGACTAAGATGATGAACTAGGACAACCAACAAATCTCTATTAACAACAAACCAATAGAAAATGTAGAAGAATATAACATATATTTGAGTAATCTCATTATATTCTGTAAAAATAATCAAACAATAGAAATTTCAAGGCAAATTGGACAGGACTTGGATCGCCTTTAAAAAACTGTAAAAAACTCGCAATACTCCAATTTCTAAACTAAAGTATTCGATTGTGTGCTACAAGTTACAACTTATGCAATAGATACATTACCACTAACGGAAGCAAGCACTGAAAATCTTAGAACTCTAATCCTTGCTGACAACCAGCAATGAAACGGGGTATGCTAAATAAAATTAATGAAAAAATTAAGGTACGAGAAAATATGCAGACGGAGTAAAGTTAAAAATGTTATTCAGCGCTAATCTCAAATGGAGCTGGGCGGGGCATGTCGCAGAACAAGAAACATCGTGGTGGGGAAATAAAATTGGCTCCCAAGAACATCCTAAAGAAGTTTGCAAAAATTTGAAAAGAGATGGTCAGACAACATTAAGATCATAGCTGGAAAACGGCACCAGATTTTATAAAACAGAGAGATATGGAAACAAATGAGTTAGGCCTACGTCCAACAGTGCACAATAACAAGCTGAAAGAAGAAAAAAGTTCTTGTCTTAATTATGCAAATTCCCAACTTTAATCGTTCTTTAGTAGTTCTAAATCAGTATCGCTACCTATAATAGTCACTTCCTGAGCGGATGTCGATATAGTCACAACTTGAGGTAGCTGATGTAAAGTAGATTAAATAAGCAATCTAAATTTCTTGCTTGCTTAATATATAACTAAGTTTTCTTTATTAGCTTCATTTTCTTTGTTTCCTCTGTAATTAAATCGTAGACTCAAAAAAACGTTGTAACTTACATTGCATCTACTTTTCAGGAGGCACAAAATGACAAACTAAATACTTATTTTATTCATTCTGAAAATTATAAAATTAAAACTCCACAAATATAATAAGAAAAGTATATATTTCAACTTATCTCATTCACAAACCATATATACGTTTCAACATCTATTTGTCATTGTCAATAGATGTCAAAATATGATTTGTGAATATGATAAGTTGAAATATGCTTTTCTTATTATATTTGTGGAGTTTAAATTTTATAATTTTCTTAATGAATATTGTTGAATTCCACTTGGAATTTGGACATCAAATATTGAACTTATTTCAATGTTCAAAAATTTAAAATTTAGAGTTTTCTTATGTTAGGCAGTTGTATTATGTGCCGTACAATGTTATTTTCCATTTTTTTTTGTAAAATATGCAAGTTCTTGTACCCACGCCTTAATTGTTTCCTAAAGGTTGCAGTTAAGCGCGTTCTGTATATCCAACGCTATTATAATGGAACGTTTTTCTCTATATAGCACTGCTTGCATCTTTGCTTTCACCTTCTCAATGACTCAACATTGATCTTGTCTTTTTAAACCTTTCCCATCCATCTTTTCTTTTCTCTCTTTTTTCGTTTTCTTACTATCATCATCATCAGCCTGTAGCCATCCACTTCGGAACAAAGGCCTCCTCCATCACTTTCCACAACTGTCTGTTGTGGGCTTTTGCATCCAGTTGTTTCCCTCTTACTACAACTTTTTTAATGATCTTTGTTAATGTGTTAATTAAGCAGATTGGCCTGTACGAAGTT
>JARJEC010080527.1:0-13938 GCA_030264575.1 Tachinus sp. AB-2021 | reverse complement strand
ACAATATTATCGCAAATTTTATCCAACCGCTGCTGCACCGTTTTCCCAAATTTGGGTCTCATCATTAAATAAATATTTCCTATATCTGGACAGCTACGCAGGAGTTTCTCTATTAGGACCTTGCCCATGTAACCGGTACCTCCGGTGATGAAAACATTCTTGCCTACAAAAACAGATGGAATGGATGGCAACTGTGGCGTCTGCATTGTGACTAACTGATTGAATGTTGTTCCTACGAAGCATATATAACCAACGATCACGTTAATGTTTTTAATTGTGCGGTTGTAAGATATGACATGCAGTTTGCAAAAATGCATGAACTGGATTGTATGTTAATTTGTTGGATGATTTAATGCTGTTTTGTATTCGTTAATATCGCATTTGTAAGTTATAATTTTTTCCGTAAACAACAATGCTCGTGAACTTTGCAACGTGAGTCTGTTCTTTTATGAAACTGAATACGCGCCCTTCTGGAATCTCAATGAAATTATACATTTTTGTTTAAATAATTTTATGAATGAATTTTAAGGCCAAAAACGTTGTTTTACGATTGAATGGACAAACTAACCATTTTTTTAATATCATGTTTCTTATTAATAACAAAATAATGCAGGAAAATTATGTTTTTACTTTTTTGGCAAATAGAAAGTATTTGCCAACACAAATTTTTTCTTTAACATTATTCTTTCTTAAAATTTTGCATTAAAAGTTTTAAAAATGAATTATTTCACTTGATAATTGGACGAATCTTGAAAATTTATCATTATACATCATTGGTTGAAATATTCTCTCTTACTTTCTACAACAAATTTCAAAATTTTTTACTTAAAATATATCTTCAAATAAATCGGTTTGAGCGAATCAATAATGACCGTTGTAAAGCAAGCCTGGGTGCCAATGTGGCTCATTTCGACCGATTTAAAGGCTTTTTAGATCTCGAAATAAGTCTGCTACGCGGACCACTTGATCAGTGTTGCCAAGTCAGCGGAATTTCCGCTAGATCTGGCGGATTTCAATTGTAAACCCAAAACTATAAATTTTTGTAAAATGTTACTATATTTTTTAATTTTTTTGATTCTCCAATCGGCAAACGTTATTATTTATTTGTAATGATTGCTGTTTTGTAGTCTTGTGATAGTTGGAGCTCCGGTTTTTTTCCAAAAGAAATTAATAAAAGATTGATAGAATTTAACTTTTGCATGTATATTTTAAATAATTTTTTTCTGACGGAATTCTGGCGGAAAAAAGTTTAGGATTTCGCGGTCACTGCATACGACGACTTGGCAACTCTGCATTTGATAAAAAATTGTGAATTTCGCGGTCACTGCATACGACGAGTTGGCAACTCTGCACTTGAAAGGGGAAGAGGATTTACCTTTTCGAACACACAATTGGTGGGGAGGACTGGCGGAATGTGCTGATGTGCTCTACAAGCGGTCAAAGAATGAACTTCTAGAAGTCCTGCAAATGCCCCACAATTTTCCAGGGAACATTGGGATCAGCGTCTTCGCTTTGCGTGTACACTAACATTGGGGAATTGAAGAATGGGGCTAAATTTTGTCTACGACCTGCGACGTTTCTTATGGTGCAGAATAGGCTGATTGGTCCATAATTGGATGGAACTGATCTACCATTACGAAGATTGTGAATAATTATTTACAATTAAAATTATTAAATGGAGCCTAAGTTGAAATTAGATTATTATAATTATTAAATAATTACTACGCCATTACTCCATTTGAAATAAATGTTCACCTTGGATGAAAATCGAACCCGTAACATTTGGATTTCATATTCACTGCTCTACCAGTTGAGTTACGGAGGTATCTCAATTGTAAAAAAATATTATTTACAATGTTGGTATAATATCGTGTGGGTGTGTGGTTGTGTTTGTGTGTGGGTGTGTGGGTGTGTGGGTGTGTGGGTGTGTGGGTGTGTGGGTGTGTGGGTATGTGGGTGTGTGGGTGTGTGGGTGTGTGGGTGTGTGGGTGTGTGGGTGTGTGCGTGTGGGTGTATTGTGGGTGTGTGGGTGTGTGGGTGTGCGGGTGTGTGGGTGTGTGGGTGTGTGGGTGTGTGGGTGTGTGGGTGTGTGGGTGTGTGTATTGTTCTAGGATGTGTTCTGTGTTGCATGTTGGCTGCCCAATATGCAACACAGTTGGCGAATCCTTCTGTTTAACTGTGTGTTATTTGTCACCGATTTATTTCTATGTTTGCAACTTAATTGGCTGCATAAACCAGCTTAGCTTTTACGACGTCCGTGCCTTCTAAATGTAAAATTAATAGATTTTGAAATGCTTTCCTCACTCCTCGTTTGCCGCGCAAAGTTTATAGCAAAAATTTCCAGTATTTGTCTTGTAGTAGTAAATTAAAATAAATTATCGTTTTTTAAAGTCTAGTCTTTTATTGGCTTTTATATTAAATGGGTTATATTTAGGGAAATAGAAAACGGCGTATTTTTGTCTTGCACCTTGCTATTTTTTCTTTTTCCGCTCGTCTTGGGATAGTATAACTACATCAATAGTTATTTGTATAACAAGGCTAGAAAGTGCTACTTGATAAGTCTGAAAGTTGATGAAGTAAAACTAGTACTTTTATGGTTGTTGCGAGCGCATTAAATTGACTTCTTTTTTTGCCAAACTGTATTAAGTTATCTATCGCACACGAGAATACAATTTTTGCATCAAATCGCATGTTAAATGGTCTAAAATCAATCTCGTGTGATTAATATATGATTAAATAAATACTGTATTACTTACGAAATAATGCTGACAATTCTGTAATTTTACACATTTTTTGTGCAAGTACAGGTTAATTGTCAGATTGATTTTAAATTATATTCATGTCACGGAATTAACCATCCATTTCTGTAAAAGAAAGGTGCAGTTTTATCGATTTTTACCAATTTTTATCACTATAAATCAATCCCATTGGTCGATTTTTTTAAATGTACAGATTCTGATTGGTTGATGAAATAAGAATATATTAATCACGGCAAAATTATCTTAACGCCGCATAGTTACCAATAAGAAACGTCTGTCATAGCGAAATTCAAATAATATTTGTCAATTTGACAAATTATAGTCCGTCTACGTGAATTTTATTATAAATCATCGGTTTAAATGGAAAAATCATATTCTTATGCCTAATATAATCTTGTAGTTCGATATTTTTTATAAATGCAACTTATTTTAATACTAATCTTTGGAAAATATAACTCATGATGGCAACACTCGTTATATTTTCATCGTTTGGTATTAGAATTTGTAACATTTATAAAAAATGTTCAATAGTAATATATAAAGTGCATTGAAGATTATTGAAAAGTTTGCTTGAAAAATGCATATAGGAAACCGCAACCATTCATTTTAATTGTAATTTGATTGTCAAAACGCATTCGATGCTTCGCTACTCATGCACTTTTAATCAAATTACAATCAAAATTAAATTATACAGTTTTTGGGCAACTATATTTTAAATGCAAACTTTTCTTGATAACTTTCAATGTTCAAAATATATTCAGCAGACTATTTTTCTAGCAAATGAATTTGTTATAAATATCTGATATTATCACATATTAATAAATTTGATTTGTGTACATTGATGGGATTTTGTATCCGACACTGCCATATTAATATTAATAATTTATTAAGTTCGACTTATTTACTGCTTTGCTTAGCGTCAGTGCACTTTATTGGTGTAATTCTGGCACAAATACAACGTTTGATCTAATTCTTGCACAAGTGCAATTTACAGTGTAATTTAAAAAAATTAAAATTATATTAAGAGAATCATGTTAACCGGAAGTGACGTTAACTTGTTATATTAAACATAATTCATATATATATATATATATATATTGTGGGATTTTATTTATTATTTGAGGAAAATATAGATTAATTTTAACAAGTTTATCATTTGTCCCAATCGTCAATAAATTCAACCCAATTTAAAACAATGACGTAAACTTACCAACCTGTATATTTATTTTAAGTTTATTATTATTGTCCTGGAATATTGATTTACAATATTTTGTTTTTTAAGATAATTTCTTCAATTAATGCAGTATTAGAATTTTTTAATTTGAAAAGTAATCTTCAACAAGTAGCGTGCTGATATGTTCAAAGTTTACAGTGTAATTTTTGCAGAAGTGCAATTTTCAGTGTAAGTGGAATCTGATTTGTCCAACTTTTAAAAATGGCTTGATGGTAATTATACAGAGAAATAGTTGATAATGTACTAACCACTTGTTATATTACTTATGAAAATAAAATATAGCCGAATAAAATGTTTTCACATTTGTACTATTTTATGTAAACATAAATTGTGATTATATGTGATATATTTCATGTGAACTGAATAATTATTAACTAGTTTTGCTTCCATAAATTTAAATTTAATTGTCTAATGAAATTGGCGGTTATGTAGAATTACGTGGATTGTTGATAAAGTGAAAACTTTGTTTGCATAGTAATTAATATAAAAATGAAATTAAATAATTAAATAAAAACAAATTTATAAATTGGTTTAAATTGATGCTTTATAATAAGAATGTATGTAGTTAAATATTTCACTAAGCTCAACAAACACTAACAGATATGAATTACAATTAGAAACGACGTCGGTACAATAAAAGCGAATTCCTGCAATTATGCCTGTTTTACAACTCGACATAATGGAGGATATAATTGTTACATCTACAAAATATTTACTGCGCATAAATGCATTTCTAAGGGAACGTCAATATAATCAAATGCCGAAAATACGGGCGAAATTATACATAAACCCTTACTATAAATAGTTTCCACGTTGTGCAATTTATATGAATGCAAATTACAATAATATATAATTTGCAGCAGATTATAAGTTTTGTTTTTGATTATAATATATTTCAATTAATTATCACTATATTTTAATAGAAATGGGAGTAATAAAGATTGAAATGTGGAAGTGATAAATAATTGCAGTGCTCGGCCCCTTTCTAATTAATGCAATTAACTGTAAATTACTAAATAATGCTAATGTTGTTTCAAACTTGTTCTGTGTGACTAATAACTAAAATAAAATCGATATTATTATAATCTGTCGTCCGCAGAATTTTTAAATTATAATTAGTGCTAATGTGTTTCACTTGTGCAGATATATAATACACAATTTACATACGAGATTTTTTAGTTAATTATTAGTTTTCTAATATAATATATTCAATAATAATAAATATATAATTTTATTAGTGAGACATATAAAATTTCTTATAAAATAATTTTAAAGTCAATATATAGTTTAGTTCTTTATTTATGTAAAGACTTGCAAATTTAATTATAAAAATGTTTTTATATTCGCTGCTCTGCCATTTTCAAGAATAAGCCTCGTAAGATATAGTAAGATAAGTGAGCGAACGTAGGTGAAGGTGCCGGGAAAGTAAATTAATTTTAATGTTGTAGCGGGAGAGCCGAGAAACTTAATGCTAAAGTCAGTGTAAAAACTATCTGAGTACAGAATAAACACGCAATACGTTTCGTTGTAGTGTCTTGTCATGTGGTAGGCAATTATTAAAATTTACATCCATTACGTTGTAATACATAATTATTCACTTTTCATAATGTATTATAATTTCTGTAACAGCATATATAAAAACAAAGTAACTGTTAACATATAATTACATACACTTTTTATTGTTGATTTTCGATTTTTTTGTATAATTATATTTAATGATACATGAAATAGAATATTTATTTCATTGACCCATTTTAAAATATTAAATTTAATTTGGATATTACATGATTGTTTAGAAAATTGTGATTATGATAACATAAATCATGGTGGCGGTTAATTTAAAAAGAAATTATATTAATAAAGTTGGTTTCTTATCAAGAGTGAAACAACTATATGCATTTGATTGTTGCCGCTTGTAGCGGCATTGATTTTAAACTTTTTATTTAATTATGTTAATAAAATTTTTAATTATATGTATATTAAATTTCTAAAAATAGAAAGTTATCTCCCATTTGTTTTTGGCGTATTGTTAAAATGATTTTTCATACTTTTCACCAAAAATGAAACTAGATATTTTAATTTGTGTATTTTGCTTATTGAATATAATTTGGAAACTTAAAAAAAAACTATTGCAACTAATTTCTTTAATACCTTGAATATTTACTTTAATGGTAAATCAATGGCCAGTTTATATATCAGAAAGTAATCGACTTGATATACAAAGTTATTTATTATAAGCATAATAACGTTGCTATCTTGTTTAGAAAATTATTACAAGACATAAATATTATATGTAATATATAATATACATTGGTTTAATATTGATAATTTATGCAAACAAAATATTAAGGGAATAATGTTAACGTTACTTGTTAGTTAACTTGTTATATTAAACAGAAAGTCATATGTATATATATATATATAATATATATTGTGGGATTTTATTTATTATTTGAGGACAATAAAGATTAATTCTAACAAATTTAACATTAGTCCCAATCGTCAATAAATCCAATCCAATTTAAAACAATGACGTATATTTATTATGTTTGAATTCCCCAGATAATCTTATTTTAAGTTTATTATTATTGTTCCGAAATATTCATTTACAATATTTTGAGTTTTAAGATTTCTAATTTCTAATCTATTAGATTAGATTATAAATAATTTCTTCAATTAATAGAGTGTTAGAATTTTTGAATTTGTTATGTAATCTTCAACTGCTAGCCGTCTAATGTTCATCAATGAACCGTACCGGCCTTGAACTTTCACATATTTTAAAAATATCGAAAATATAGTTTCATTATAGTGTAATTACATTTACCAATAGTTTTAATTTATGTGACCCACTCACTCGCCCAGCTATTGTGTCATCAGAAGATTAGATAACATCCCCACTCGTGATTTTTTGACTATATATATATATATATATATCATACAAGGCAATGTCAGTTAAGTCAAATAGTAATGAAAAGTAGAATTAATATTTAACTTCTTAATGACACACTAGGTGGGCGGGTGAACAGTTCACATAAATTGAAATTATTGGTAAAGGTAGTTTTAATTATAGTGTAATTATTTTTACCTTCGCTTTTATCAGTTTTAATTTATATGTCCCACCCGTCCAGCTATTGTGTCTTCGAAGGTTGGACATTAACCTCTTTTCATTATTATTTAACCACTGACACTTGATTTCTACGATGCCCTACCTGTTGTAATTTTTTGAAAACTTTTACATTAATGTGTGAGCCTAAAAAGTCCGAGATGCAAAATGTAAACAAATTGAGCAATGTGGCTGGGGATGCGTGCATCTCCTGTATGCATTGCCATATCCGTAAGGCGTAGTGTGATAAGTGGCAGGGTAGCTTTGCATAAGTAAGACGGACAAAAAATATGTCACTGACGTTGACATTTTAATTTTTGTATAAATATTATAATAAAATTGAATCCATTATTTGGAAAAGGAACATCATTTTTAAATATTTTAGGAGTTTGCTGTTGGAGTAATTTTTAAAGGTATCTTTAACATACATTCGTACCAAATCATATCGTTCCCTTTTCTGGGTAGGCAGAGTACAATAGCCAAACTTTGGCTTTTTATAACTTACTACGTATCTTTTCTCAACACATCTTTCTATACTTACATACAAATTTATTTTGCTTCTGCAACATCCATACATCTATGACTAGATGTATGGATGTTGCATATCTTATTTTTTTCACTATTTTTTTTGCATGCATTCACTTACATCATCCAATCAACTCTTACATGAACTATCCCTCTCTACCTTTCGATCCCGCTACATTTTTATTACATGTTAAGTTCTTACTCATTCTCTCGATATGTGAGAATGAGTGATGATCAACCTATGTAAGGGAGAAGAAAATATATATTTTCATTACTACAAATCATTGTAATAAGCAGGTATGTTTCAAAATTGCTTTAGCAGTAACATTTTTACTTATCCATACAATGAACATGTTACTTTTTCCAAATAAGAGATTTAATCAAAGGTTTCACTTCTACTGTGTGCGTTCGAAACACACACTTGCAATTTTAGTCGTACAATCTTTTGATGACATAATAGCTATCGACGGGTGAGTGTGTCACAATTAAAAATATTGATAAATATAGTTTTAATTATAGAAATAAATAAAACAAATATTACTATGTTTTTAACCACAAAAATTATTTATTTATTAAATATAAAAATAAAGGCGACTCCAGTTTCGACTTAAGAAGGTCATTATCAAGTGGCCAACAGTTACATATACTGTTAACTGTTAGTCACTTGATAATGACCTTCATAAGTCGAAACTGGAGTCAAATTTATTTTTATTATTAATAAATAAATAATCTTTATGGTTAAAAAACAAAGTAGTTTTATTTATTTCTAATAATGAAGTGCCACATAGTAGAGGTCGGAACTATCCTTATGATATTTTAATTATAGTGTAATTGTCTTTACCAACAGTTTTAATTTATTTTAATTTTAAATCTTGATTTTAATCATATCTTTGTCGATTTTTTCTGTGTTTGTGTAGTTCCTGTTGCTTGTTTTATTTTGGTGTGAGGAAAGATATTTCTTCAAAAGCTTGATAGTTTGGGAAGAGAAAAAAGGTCTAAGCTATATTAACGGTTAACTTGTAAGCAAACTTTAAAACTGATCTTTTTGGGATAAAATTAGTTTTATTTTTCTGTAATATAGATAAGATGGATTAAACACAATAAATACTAATACTACTAACAAAAAATTGCAATGCATGCATAGTAAAAATTTTAAAAAAACATTATAGAAATAATAAAGAAACTTCATATATCTCAATTCGACAAATGAAAAAGTCCGCTCATGCACGAGTAGTCTCATATTTATATAATATGTTATACGTTGCAATGAAGCTGTATAATCTACTGTAACGCGCAGTCAAAACGCATCCTATACTTCTATTTGTTCAACTCTCACATACCCAACACCCGTCTCATTACCCATCTTATTTTCCTTACCTCGATTTAAACCGCGATTTCACAAGGAGAATTTAACTTCAGTATCCAGATGTGCAATTATTTGCATATATTCTCTTAAAAAAATAAAAACTTAATGTGTGTTTTAATAGTTATTTACATTAGAACGCGGTAAGTTGTATTTTACAGCGCGACAATTTTATTTCAGAGACGACCCCTGGAAACCATTGCATTGTATATTTCGGGTATCATCTTTGATATTAGATGTTTTATCTGTTAATTGTTATCTTTGATACTAATTTAGTGCTATTTATTTATTAATTAAGTTCTAAAGAGTTTTAGACGTCCGTCCGAAAGCTAGACCTGGCATTATTAATATTTAAAAGAAAAGCGCAGCCAATGACCTTAAAGTTAAATCTATTGCAGTTGCAGCTTTAATCAAAAGATTGCAGTTTATGAATTAGAATATCAAATTTTATGATTAAATTAAGGACTATTTTATAGTTATTTGATGTAAATTTGTATTTTGTACAACTTAATTATGACAAATATAGTAATTTCCTAAATATCTGTTTTCAGTGTTTTCTAGTATTTTTTACAACACTGTGTGGTAAAATGTACATACCCACAAATAATAGAAGACTGTCATGTTCATATTACTGTTCACGAGATCGAAATAGCTATTTACATTTAAATGCGGTAAGTTATATTTTACAGCGTAAATACTGTAAAATACTTAACGCGTGAACCTTGTATGTGACCTTTTGGCTGGCAAGTTTTAATAATTAAAGCTTGTTGAAATATTTATGGAAAATTAAATTTGTCAATAAAATTTAATTATATTGTCGTTGCAGCGTTGGTCAACATGTGGCAGTTTTTGTATTAGAATATTATTTTTTTCAGATAAATCAAGCAGTATTTATCAAATTTATCAAATTATTTGATGTAAAGTAATACTTTTTGGCTTAATTATGATAAATACAATATTTCTTCTAAATATCTGTCAATATTGCCGTATTTCTGTTTAGGAGGCCAAAAAGCTATTTACATTAGCTCGTAATTTCTGCTATTGATTTTATTAATATTCCTTTCAGTTTCATGCGCGTTTGACTGAAAATACATATTTTATGAAATGATCTGTATATAACAATATTTTTTTAGAATTCTTGCAATTAAAGTTCAAAAATATATTGCAGAGTAAATTATTTTATAAATGAAATGTTTATAACATTTTGTTTATATATTATAATGTTTATATATAATTTTTGCAATATATTTTTAACAAGTATGTTTGAATTTTCTGTAAAAATAATTTAACAGAAAAGATGACATCAAAAACATTAAAGGGGAGGATTTTGCAGGTTGCGCGATACTCTTAGAAAATCTGTCCGGGAATAGATGAGTAATGAATTAATTTTATAAATCAACCCAAGTAGCAAGCAAACTTTGCTCTGAAAATGCACCTAAATGTCAAATACTGCATAATTTAAATTTACTTTGTTGAAAGTCTGTAAATTTTGACCTCAACATAACTTATTTTCTACTCGTTTAACTATTACATCTAATCACTTTAAGTATTATTCATATACGTTTAAAACCTTAATTTACTGGTATATTTTAAAAACTAATATTTTGTTATTGTTTAGTAGACAATAGCAAATAAAAACAAAATTATAAAAAACTTATTGTCAGATAATGACAATCCACGTTTACTAATAAAAGAGATATATGATATTATAATAATAATAATATCTGATAATTTAATTTCCCTTTTTGAATTTTTATTTTTTTGGGTTCATCATATTTTACGCAAATTTAATATACATTTCTATGTAAAATTATATAATTCCTGATAAAATGAACGGTTTTGTTGAAATTGTTAATACATTGAAATAATAATGAAATACCATTTAAATAATTCACACGTAGAATGCTATTGTTGGAAAATCTCAATTTGATGCCATATTTGATACTATTGTTTTGAAAAGGTTTCATATACACCAAAACAATTATAAGTATAATATACATTCAGCTATATATTAACTGGTTCCGTTTGATATGAATTAATACATTAATTAATTGCTTCATTTAATAATTATTTAATAATATTGTAATCGAAACAGATCATTATTTTATTTTGTGGGGCACTATTATAAAAAAAACGTTGACTAACTTTATTTTTCACTTCAAAGCAGATCAAAAGCTATCAATAATATTCATTTGCCCTTCAAATGGCTGCAAAAATGTGCCACCCCGCAACATACTACATAATCCATCAGCAACCCTCTTATACTAAACATCCCAAATTATCCCCGTTCGTGAATGTTACACGGAAAGCTAAACCATAAATTTGCGTACAACGTTAAAAATATTTTACTACATTTGCTGACTTACAATCTAATCTCAACATTAAAACCCTATTTTTTTAACTTGTCGTTTTAACGTACAGCTAAGTTGTTCGTCGTGTTTAAATAAACTTGCGATTGTACTACAGAAAACAATATTATTTAAAAAATAGTAATACTTAATTTTGTTTTATAAATCAAGTTGAAAATGAATGAAGTTTTTAATTAAAATTGTTATAGTTGCTTTCACTAACCAAATGTTACTGTTTTACTTAGAAGCAATTGTAAGGCATCATGTACTAATAATCAAAGACAACTTAATTATATATTATTCCAAGACAATGATGTATGATAGACTTTGCAGTGCAGCCACTTGCAGCATGCTGCGTTTGATGCATAAGTTTTCGTTTATCTTGAAACGTTTTAGTTCATACAAGAAACTTATTCTGTTCGAAACACATTTTATTCAGGATATATTAGAATTGCTCTTAACAGCTTTGATTGTTAGATGTACAGCTTTCAAATCTTACATTTAGGTAGACTTTTAGTTTTTTGTTATTTTATTGTATTAATTTGCTAAGTCAATATAATCAATTTATTATTTATTTTGAGAACAGAAATCATTGACAGGTGATATAAATTATGTTATACTTATTTAAAGAATAATAATAATTTGAGTCGTTAGCCGTTTGAGCAAAAAGAGTATCAATACAAGAGTTTGATTAATCTAAGTTTAAGTCCATTTTCTGTAAAAAATAACATTTTTTTGTTTTAGACTAATTAATAGCCGCTCAACTTACTTATATCTCTTTTCAATTTCCAATTAAAATAAAGACATTTAATAGTGATTACTTGCATTCACATTTTTTAAAAACAGTTAGAGCAATAAGATTTATAGCTAACTAAACTTCATAAAAGATTTTTTTAGTTGGTAATTAATGCATAATATTAAAAAATATATAAAAATTGAAATTTTTTAATGGTTTTTCAATTTTTTGTAATTTTAACTTTAATTTTGTGACTTTTTAGTTTATTGGCAATCTAATTCGCTTAGTTTTTAATTGTGTTATTTATTCCGCATGCGGTAGTGTTAAGATTTGACATATTATTACGTTTGCGGTAATTTTTTACGTTTGTGACGTCACGTGTTTAAGTGTCGCATTCAATAAGATAGTTTTTAAATATTTTATGTCATGCTATTTATATCACGTCATTATTATACTGCTATTGAAATAATACAATAAAAATTGCTTGTGTTATTTTAACATTTTACAAATTGAATCAATTAATATAATTAATATGCTTCATTTAAATAGCTTATCCGAAAATCGTCGTTCTATGACATTTTGCTGCTTATTTACGCTCAGCTGAAGTTTATTTTAATTACTGGTCCGGTAAGTCTAAACAATAACATTACATTTATTTTAAGTATTAAATTATTTATTTGTAACTGTTGGATCAGCAAAATGCCAAATTTGATTTTTTTTTCAAATTAAAATATTGTTTAAGTGAATTAAAATTAAAATAAAATAAAGATTTTATACAATTTTTGGAAAAAATTAATACAATACACATCCGTAAAATCCCAAACTTAACAGGTTGATTCAAAATACTGTATTTCAACATAGTTTGGCAACAATTCATTATTTTCCTAACTTTTAAGTAAATAACAACTGATTTGAATTTAATACAACAAACAGAGCAATTAAATAGTAATAGAATGTTTAGGGATTATAATAATTCCACATTGACGGATGGAGTAAAAACCTAAGTTTTGGCTTATACAGAACAGGGCAGAATAAAGAGCGATTTTGAACGGGTTCTAAACGAAAACACCAGAAAAATACGTATCTCGTCTTAATCTTGATTTCGAGGCGAGATTGAGATCTTTCTAGTCTTTTTTTAACTTTAAAAGTTATTCCAGCAATATGATGTCTATTCAGTCAGCAATATGACATTTGTTAGCCGGACCTTTCAAAATTCAACTTTTTCTTATAGGATTACCTTAAGAGTCTAAATACATTTATGCAGTTTCTATCCAACTATATTTTTCACTTATATAATTGCTAATAATTTTAAGATAATTTGTAAGTGCCAATTTTTATCATGCTTATGAAAATACTTCAAAATTACAGCTTTTTAATTAATTTTCTCGATTTCAAAAGAAAAATTTACATTTTTTCTACAAGTTATTTTTGTATTTTGTAATTTTTCCAACACGTTTTTGTTTCAACAATATTTTAGTCATTCTTTTATGTTATGTAAGTTTTTAGACATTTTGGCACACAGCTTCGAACATATCGGGTGTTTTTTTTCCTCAATATTTTTTTAGATATTATCAAAACTTTCCAAACATATCATGATTATGCGAATTTTTTGTTATTTTCTTTATTTATTTCACAAATTTTGCAATGTTTATCGATATTTTACATTAGCAATTACACTATTTTAGATTTTCTTTAATTCTACAATTTTTAATCTATCTTTTCATATTTCACTAATTTTTCTTTATAATCTTTATAGTTTTTAACTTTTTCGTATCTTATCATATTTTCTACATTTTATTTGCTATGTAAAACGCGAGATATTTTACATTATCTCAAATTATTTATTAAAAATGGTTCTCCCAATATCTGT
>JARJEC010080507.1:0-12635 GCA_030264575.1 Tachinus sp. AB-2021 | reverse complement strand
TGTTGCTATCATATTTGTTTTACAATATATATATATATATATATATATATATATATATATATATTTATATATATATATACACATATATATATATATATATTTTATATATATATATACATATATATATATATATATATATATATTCTCTGGACAAGTGTAAAATAATTATGTTAACAACACAAATAAATTCTTATTCTATTGTATCACAAAAAATATATTTATATATATATATATATACATAATTGTTATAAGAGCTAAATCTAAAATTTACATACATATATTTCACATACAATAATAGGAAAACGACGAACAAATAATACAATTCAAAGTAATTAATTTGTACTGGCATGATAAGATAAATAAAAAAGTTTTTGCCAACAATTAACTAACCAACTAACATATATAAAAAGTTGTTTAATTTATTATAAAGCATAGTTACATATGATAATTAACCATTGTTTAATTACCTTTTCATTTAATTTGATCCAGCTTTGAATTTCTTCGAATGAAAATAACGTTTGCAATTATATTAAAATAAATGCTTGTTATTAAAACGTATCTGTTAAACATTGTTAATTAAATTTGATCCCCTTTTTAAGTTTCGCCGTTAATTTTGATAAATTTCCTCCGGGCGGATATTTTTTGCATTATTTATTTAAAGCGAAATTCAAACGAAATACCTTTCAACGTATTTAAATATTAATTAATTGCGCTTATATTTTTAATTTTTTCGTCCGTTCCATTTTGTTTGCTTTTTTCAAACGGAAGCAATTATATATTTAGAAATAAGAAAATATTTTTTTTACCAAATTTACTTATTTAAATGGCTTTGTCGTTGCTTATTAAATAAAAATGCGCAAATTAACTTATTTCTGCGTTTTATGTTAATCATTATTTTGCATCCCGTAGACTGCGACCATCATAATCTCGGATTTTCACCTTACAAAAATTACTGATATGTAATTTTTCTAATTTGCAACATTTTGCAATTACAACAATCTGATTGTAATTGCAAAATGTTGCAAATTACAAAAAATACTGATTGTAATTACAAAATGTTGCAACTTACAAAAATTACTGATTTGTAATTTTTTTTACAAAACAACAATTACTGACTTGCATTTTTTTACAAAATTACAAAAATTACTGATTTGTAATTTTTGTAATTTGCAACATTTTGCAATTACAATCAGATTGTTGTAATTTCAAAATGTTGTAGGTGAAAATCGATTGTTTTAATCCGAGATTATGATGGTTGCGGTCTCTGGGATGCAAAATAATAATTAACATAAAACGCACTAATAAGTTAATTTGCGCTTATTTAATTAATAAGCAATAACAAAGCCACTTAAATAAATAAATTTGATAAAAAAAATATTTTCCTTTTTTTAAATAATAATTGCTTCCGTCTAAAAAAGCAAACAAAATGAAACAACACAAAACGCACCAATAATTAAAATTTTATATTAATTGCAACAAATTTGATTCTAATATTAATTTAATAAAATTGATTTGTTTTTGAAGGATCAGCAGTTTGACTTGCATTGCCACAGAGGTCGTGCGTGTTACTCTATATCAAATCCAATATATTCTATATAGGAAAACTAATTATTTCTGACGCAAATGGAATATGTAGGTGTATATATATACAATCATATTAAGTTTTTATTCAAAACAACATATTTATTAGAAAATCATCTTTTGATGAATAAAAATAAAGTTTTTTTTCTCGTCAATTCTTTTAATTGTGACCTGGAACGTGCTCCCATTGTTTTAATAATCACAAAACTTAGAATCAAAACCCGCATTATTCAATTTTAGCAGCTTCTCGTGTTTTGTAATTTAAAAAATATCGAAGAATTAAAAAAAATATATGTTATTAAAAAAACTTACTACAGTGAAATCCGTGACAATTTGGTCTGCTTATTGGAGGTGTCCGCTTAAAAGAGACTCAGACAATTACATAAATGAATGCCGAAGCATTCTAAACTGTCCGCTTATAGGAATTAAAGTTGTCCGCAACTAAAAATTTCACTTTGCCCCCTTAAAAATAAGTCGGATAAATACGTAAATGTGTGCCGGTGCATTCTAATCTGTCCGGTTATAGGAGTTGTCCGCTCATTGCAGGTTTCCGCAACTAGAAATTTTACTATGCCCGCTTATAAATTAGTCGGATAAATGCATAAATATATATCAGTGCATTCTAATCTGTCCGGTTATAGGAGTTGTCCGCTCATTGGAGGTTTCCGCAACTAGAGATTTCACTGTGTTGTATTTTTTATTCCAAAAATTTTCTATATTAAATTACAAGCCTGGATTGTAATTTAATATATTATCTGTTTTGATTCGATTGCTTTACAAACCAAGCATTGGAATCAAAAGCCGCAATACCCATCGAATAATGTGAATTTCAATTCTAGTTAAATAATAATGCAGAGAAATCTCCGTCAAGCGGACATTAACGTTGCAACTGATTTTGTCTGCTTGTTGGAAACCTCGGCATAAGACAAAGTCAGACAAAAACATAAAAAAATGTCGGTGCATTCTAAACTGTCCGGTTATGGGAGTTGCCCGTTTATTAGTGGTGTTCGCAACCCAAGATTTGACTGCACACTGTTGTTGCTTTACAATCTAAGCTTGTAATTTAATATAGAAAACTTTTAGAATAAAAAATTACACCATTTGCGGACAACTCTTATAACCGGACAGTTTATATTTTTGGAAAATTTCACAAAAAAATATAGAAAATTCCGCTGGGAAATTGATTTTTCTTGCAAGCGGTTTATAAATTAATTTTAAAATTAGTTAAAAAATATTTATAATTTTTTATAAAATAAAAAAAAAATTGGAAATCCATCAATCGACTAATTATTCAATATTTTTGGAAAGTTTCACAAGAAAATATTGAAAATCCCGCCGGGAAATTGATTTTTCTTGCAAGCGGTTTATAAAGTAATTTTAAAATTAGTTAAAAAATATTTAAGATATTTTATAAGTTAAAAAACTTTAGAAATCCATCAATCAACTAATTTTTCAATTTTTTGGAAAATTTCACAAGAAAATATTAAAAATCCCGCCGGGAAATTGATTTTTCTCGAAAGCAGTTTACAAATTAATTTCTGTTGCTTTTTTTAAATTACTTAAAAAATATTTAGTATTTTTTAAAAATTAAAAATTTTTGGAAATCTATCAATCGACTAATTTTTCAATATTTTAGGAAAATTTCACAAGAAAATATTGAAAATCCCGCTGGGAAATTGATTTTTCTCGCAAGCAGTTTATAAATTAATTTCTGTTGCTTTTTTAAAATTACTTAAAAAACATTTAGGATTTTTTAAAATTACTTAAAAAATATTTAGGATTTTTTTTAAATTAAAAAATTTTGGAAATCCATCATTCGACTAATTTTTCAATATCTTTGGAAAATTTCACAAGAAAATATTGAAAATTCCGCTGGGAAATTGATTTTTCTCGCAAGCGGTTTATAAATTAATTTTAAAATTACTTAAGAAGTATTTAGGATTTTTAAAAAATTAAAAAATTTTGCAAATCCATCAATCGACTAGTTTTTCAATATCTTTGGAAAATTTCACAAGAAAATATTGAAAATTGATTTTTCCGCAAACAATTTATAAATTGATTTTTGTTGGTTTTTTAAAAATTACTTAAAAAAATATTTAGGTATTTTTTAAAAATTAAAAAATTTTGGAAATCCATCATTCGACTAATTTCTCAATATTTATGCAATATTTCACAAGAAAATATTATTATGCACCAACACGCATACATATATTTAATTAACTTTCTAAGTGTGAAAAGTCGGATAAATACATAAATGTATGCCGATGCATTCTAATCTGTCCGGTTATAGGAGTTCTTCGCTCATTCGAGGTGTTTGCAACTAGAGATTTCAATGTATTGTAATTTTTATTCCAAAAATTTTCTATATTAAATTACAAGCTTGGATTGCAAAGCAATAACAATGTACAGTGATATCTCAAGTTGCGGACACCTCCAATAAGCGGGCAACTATCATAACAGTTTAAAACGCGCCGGCATACATTTATATATTTATGTGAATTATTTTTAAGCAGACTAATCTAAAAAGCGGACAAAATCATTTGCAACGTCAGCGTCCGCTTAACGGAGATTTCACTGCATTATTATTTTACTAGAATCGAAATTCACATTAATCGATGGGTATTGAATCAATACTCACAATATCCATTGGATAATGTGAGTTTTGATACTAGTAAAATAATAACATTGTGACTTTTAATTTCAGATTTTATTTCACACCTCATTTGAAAGGTTTTTGTGTCAGTAATTCAGAGGTGTAAAAATAAATAAATCTCCGTTAAACGGATACTGAAAGAGCAACTAATTTTATTTGTTTATTGCAGGTGTCCGCTTAAAAGAAAGCCAGATAAATTAATGGATGTGTTGGTGTATTCTAAACTGTCTGGTTATAGTAATAGTCCGCTTAATTTTTTACCCGCCCAACTATTTTGTTTTAAAAAAATATATACAAAAACATGCTACTAAAATTGATGGTGGTCCAATAATAATTTATCATTCTTAATAATTACTGGTAAAATAATATGTATTGTTTTTTTTAATTACCGAACAGGTAGTTTTAAATATTGCGACCGCCCGCCCAACTATTTTGGTTCCAAAAGATTTATATAAAAGCAGCCTGATGGGTTACTAAAATTGTAACTAATAACTAATAACAATAATTTAATTACTGTTCCAATCATTTTAATCGGTTCTTAATGTATTGACCCGGTAGTTTTAAACATGGTGACCCGCCCAACTATTTTAGTTGCCAAATTTTTTTACAAAAACAGCCAATGGTTTACTGCAATTAAAATTACCCGTTTTATAATTATTACCGTTTTTCTTAATTACTGACTGTGTAGTTTTAAATATGGTAACCCGCCCAACTATTTTACTACCCAAAACATTACACAAAAATAACCAGTGGTTTACTGCAAATAAAATACAAAAACAACTGATTAAAATTACCTGTTTTATATTTAATACCGTTTTATTAAAAATACTACGATGTGTAGATTTAATATGGTGACCCGCCCAACTATTTTAGTTCCCAAATTTTTTTACTTAAACAGCAAGTGGTTTGCCGCAATTAAAATTACCCGTTTTATAATTATTGCCGTGTTTTTTTTAATTACAGACTGTGTAGTTTTAAATATGGTAACCCGCCCAACTATTTTACTTTCCAAAAATTTACACAAAAATAAACAGTGGTTTACTGCAATTAAAATTGCCGGTTTTATAATTATTACCGTTTTTTTAATTACTGACCGTGTACTTTAAAATATGGTGACCCGCCCAACTATTTTAGTTCCAAGAGGTTTATACAAATCATTTAATAATTGATTTCATTTAAAAATATTAATTGTTTGCTCAATTTCTTCGAATTTTGTCATTGTTATGTAAAACTTGTTTCGTTTTGGAAATTTATCAAATGTAATGTTCATCTTTGAATTAGATTAGATTTGCATATGGTTAAAAATAAAAAAATATATATTAATAAATTTTAAAATGTCCATATGTATATTTTCAAAGATGTTTATTTCTTGGTGTTGGGTTTTAGCAGACTCATATCTTTGCTAAAAGCTGCTGAAACAATATCGATATAATATAACCATGATTAAAGATGGCATGTAATCAATTGCTTTGACTAGTTCATAATTAAATATTTAAAGAAAATTTATAGAACCGTATCGCATCGAATTTTATTATTTGCAATTTCATTTTTTTCTAAATGGAGCTTAAGTTGAAATGAGAATATTATAATTATTAAATAATTACTACGCCATTATTCCATTTTGAAATAATTGTTTAAAAAATTTACCTCGGGTGGGTATCGAACCCACAATCTTTGGATTTTATATCCACTGCTCTACCAATTGAGCTATGGAGATATCTCAAGAGTAGATCAAGAAAAACCTCCGTAGCTCAATTGGTAGAGCAGTGGACATGAGGACTAAAAGCAATTACTCCAATTTGAAATAAATGTTTCAAAATTCACTTGGGTGTGGTTTCGTAACTTTTGGATTTCATATCCACTGCTTTACAAATTGAGCTATGGAGACATCTGAAGAGTAGATCATGAGATACCTCCCTAGCTCAATTAGTAGAGCAGTAGACATGTGGACTACTGCGCAATTACTCCATTTTGAAATAAATGTTTCAAAATTTATCTTAGGTGTGGTTTTGCAACATTTGGATTTCATATCCTCTGTTCAACTAATTGAGCTATGGAGATATCTAAAGAGTAGATTAAGAGATACTTCCGTAGCACAATTGGTAGAGCAGTGGACATGTGGACTACTGCGCAATTACTCCATTTTGAAATAAATGTTTCAAAATTCACCTTGGGTGTGGTTTTGCAACCTTTGGATTCCATATCCACTGATCTATCAATTAAGCTATTTGGATATCTGAAGAGTAGATCAAGATATACCTCCGTAGCACAATTGGTAGAGCAGTGGACATGTGGACTACTGCGTACTTACTCCATTTTGAAATAAATATATCAAAATTCACCTTAAGAGTGGTTTTGCAATATTTGGATTTTATATTCACTGCTCTACCAATCGAGCTACGAAGGTATCTTAAGACTAGATCAAAAGATACCTCTGTATCTCAATTAGTAGAGAAGTGGACATATGGACTACTACGCCATTACTCCAATTTGAAATAAATGTTTCAAAATTCAACATGGTTGTGGTTTTGCAAAATTTGGATTTCATAACCACTGCTATACCAATTGAGCTATGAAGATATCTGAAGAGTAGATCAAGAGATACCTTTGTAGCTCAATTGGTAGAGCAGTGGACATGTGGACTATTTTATTTAAAATTCACCCTTGGTGTAGTTTTACAACCAGTGGATTTCATAACCACTGCTCTACCAATTGAACTATGGAGATAGATCAAAAGATACCTCCGTAGCTTAATATGTAGAGTAAAGGACATGTAAAATACTACGCAATTATTCCAATTTGAAATAAATGTATCAAAATTCATCTTGGGTGTGGTTCTGCAAAATTTGGATTTCATATTCACTACTCTACCAATCAAGCTACGAAGGTATCTTAAGAGTAGATCAAAAGATACCTCCGTATCTCAATTAGTAGAGCAGTGAACATGGGGACTACAGCGCAATTACTCCATTTTGAAATAATTGTTTCAAAATTTACATTGGGGTGTGGTTTTGCAACCTTTGAATTTCATATCCAATGCTCTACCAATTGAGCTATAGAGCTATCTGAAGAGTAGATCAAGATATACCTCCGTAGCACAATTGGTAGAGCAGAGGACATGTGGACTACTGCGTAATAACTCCATTTTGAAATAAATGTATAAAAATTCACCTTGAGAGTGGTTTTGCAATATTTATATTTCATATTCACTGCTCTAAGAATTGAGCTATGGAGATATCTGAAGAGAAGATTAAGGGATACTTCCGTAGCTCAATTGGTAGAGCAGTGGACTTGTAGACTACTACGCAATTATTAGAATTTAAAATAAATGTTTCAAAATTCACCTTGGGTGTGGTTTCGCAACCTTTGGATTTCATATTCACTGATCTACCAATTGAGCTATGAAGGTATCACAATTGTAGATCAAGAGATACCTCCGTAGCTCAATTGGTATAGCAGTGAACATGTGGACTACTACACAATCACTCCATTTTGAAAAAAATGTTTCAAAATTCATCTTCTGTGGGGTTTTGCAACCTTTGGATTCCATATCCACTGCTCTACCAATTGAGCTATGGAGATATCTGAAGGGTAAATCGAGAGATACCTCCGTAGCTCAATTGGTAGAACAGTGGACATTTAGACTACTGCACAATTACTCCATTTTGAAATAAATGTTTTAAAATTCACCTTAGGTGTGGTTTTGCATTCTTTGTATTTCATATTTACTGCTCTACCAATTGAACTATGAAGGTATCTCAAGAGTGAATTAAAAGATACCTCAGTAGCTCAATTTTTTAGAGCAGTAGACATGTGGACTACTATGCAATTACTGCAATTTGAAATAAATACTTCAAAATTCACCTTGGGTGTTGCTTTGCAACCTTTGGAATTCATATCCACTGCTCTACCAACTGAGCTATGAAAATATCTCATGAGTAGATTAAGAGAAATCTTCGTAGCTCAATTGGTAGAGCAGTGGACATGTGGATTACTATGGAATTACTCCAATTTTAAATAAATGTTTCAAAATTCAACTTGGGTGTGGTTTTGCAATATTTGGATTTCATATCCACTGTTCTACCGATTGAGCTATGGAGATATCTAAAAGGTAGATCAAGAGATACCTCTGTAGCTCAATTGGTAGAGCAGTGGACATGTGGACTACTACGCAACTACTCCAATTTAAAATAAATGTTTCAAAATTCACCTTGGATGTGGTTTCGCAACCTTTGGATTTCATATCCATTGATCTACCAATTGAGCAAGGAAGGTATCTTAAGAGTAGATCAAAAGATACCTCCGTATCTCAATTGGTCGAGCAGTGAACATGTGGACTACTGCGCAATTACTTTTGGTCTACTTTTGATCTACTTTTGATCTACTCTTAAGATACCTCCGTATCTCAATTGGCCGAGCCGTGAACATGTGGACTACTGCGCAATTACTCCATTTTGAAATAAATGTTGCAAAATTTACCTTGGGTGTGGTTTGGCAACTTTTGGATTTCATATCCACTGCTCTACCAATTGAGCTATGGAGATATCTGAAGAGTAGATTAAGAGATTCCTCCGTAGCTCAATTGGTAGAGCAGTGGACATGAGGACTACTACTAAAACTACTAATAAAAATTTCAAAATTCATCTTGGCTGTGTTTTCGCAACTTTTGGATTCCATATCTACTACTCTACCAATTGAACTACGGAGATATCTCTTGATCTACTTTTGAGATACCTTTGCAGCTCAATTGGTAGAGCAGTGGACATGTGAACTATTGCGCAATTACTTCAATTTGAAATAAATGTTTCAGAATTCACATTTGGTGTGGTTTTGCAACCTTTGGATTTCATAGCTCAATTGGTAGAGCAGTGGACATGTGGACTACTACTAAAACTACTAATAAAAATTTCAAAATTCACCCTGGCTGTGGTTTTGCAACTTTTGGATTTCATATCTACTACTCTACCAATTGAACTACGCAGGTATCTCTTGATCTACTTTTGAGATACCTTTGTAACTCAATTGGTAGAGCAGTAGACATGTGGACTATTGCGCAATTACTCCAATTTGAAATAAATGTTTCAAAATTCACCTTGGGTGTGGTTTTGCAGCCTTTGAATTTCACATCGATTGCTCTATCAATAACAGAGATATTTCAAGAGTAGATAAAAAAAGAGAGGAGTGGTTTCGCAACCTTAGAATTTAATATTCACTGCTCTACCAACTGAGCTACGGAAGTATTTCTTGATCTACCCTTGAGATACTTCCGTAGCTCAATTGGTAGTAGACATGAAATCCAAATGTTATGCTTTTGATTTCCACCCGAGTTGAATTATATAAACATATATTTCAAAATGGAGTTAAGGTGTAGTAATTATTTAATAATTATAATATTCTAATTGATAAAACGTTATTAGAAATAAAACTATTATGTTTTAATCACATATTTTCAACGTGACTGCAGTCTCGACTGAACATCAATCTTAATCAAACGTTAAGCAACGTCTGATGATAATTGAGGTTTGGTCTAAACTGCATTCAGTAAATAAATTTTGATTTACATATTAGTTTCTTTTGTAATCTTCAATAATTTCAACAGATTGATTATTTTTATAGATAGCTAATATTTCTTACATGAATTTTAAATAAAACTTTCGATTTGGAAGCGGCGGGTATTTTTTTTATTAGAATATCGCATCATTTCGGTTTGCAGAGCGCAAGAAAATCAATATTTTAATATAGATTTCGCGCGAAAAAAATATTTTGCGTGTATTATGTAATTTTATATTTGTAGATTCGAACTGTGCTGAATTCTTGAGTGAGGATAAAAATCCGAGCAATATAACAAAGTGGTGCATTGCACTAGAACTCTAAATACTAAAAAATTCAACAGTATTATGCTGATAAAGTTGGACATAATTCGTGCCGTTTCTCCATCGTCTTTTATTATTAATACGTCTGCAATCAAACAAATTCCAATTTGCTTCCGCTTAATCAAGGACCCAAGTAGATCAATGGTGAAATGCGGCCGCTGCTCGCCCAAAAGCATAAAATCTTTACGACTTGTTTTCACTAGATGTGATTTATTCTTTAATCTGCGCAAAAATGTTCCGCATGTATTTTTCTATACTAAATTTAGATGCAGTCGAAAATGTATGAAAAAAAAAAACAAGTATTTCGTGCCTCCTGCACGTTTTAAAGCAAACCAACTATTGCGACTGCAGTTTACGCGCATGCAAACGAAAAATCGTTACCTAATTTAAATAAGTGCGATACTTTCGCTTGAATATGATAATTTTGTTGTAAATCTTTTCCACCTCGAAAAAAACTCTGCTGGGGTGTCCCACAAATAATCATTTGCAACTTCTTTTTTAAATATATGTTGTATTTTTTATTTGGAAAAGTTGAATTACTTTGTGACCGGCACGTATACGGCGAATTCATTCCAAGTTTATAAGGGTTGCAAATTTTCTGTTGGATAAACGTACGGACGTGGGGAAAGCAGAGATAACTAGTGTGGCTTGTACTGGAAATATTTTACTTAACATGTCTCTTGGCAACAAAGAGATTTCCGCCGCTGACAGTCCCAGATAACTTTAATAATAATAACAATAAAAAAGTTGCTTGGAACTTTATAATTCGATAATATTCGCATAGATAAGGTGATGAAGACGAAGGTCTTAAAGCTAGAGGATATCATTACTTGTGCCTGGCACGGGCTTGACTCGGTTCGGGCACGGACAAAGCACAAACCCGTCCTGTTCAATGTTCGGATGCGAATTTACTTACCCCTTTTCATTATCCACCGGATGTCTTCACCAAATTTAACGCAATTTCAATCGCACAACCTTATTTACAATCCACATAATTAACTATAGTTAAATTGTCGGAACCAAAATTTCATTCCATTTATGTAATTTACTATTCCAATTTATATTCAAATCCTAATGAATCCTAACAAAATTCAATCATAACTAATAAGCACTTCGAAGTGTTAACATTTCCTTCCTCTAAATATTAAATAAGTTCGGGAAATTGAAATTTCTTATATATTTTAACTTTAAGCGGAAAAGTTTTTCAGGTATTTGGTGCTGATCAACCAAACTTTTTCTACATTCGCATAACAATTCAACACTATTTTTTTAAAATGTTTTCAATAAAAATATGACTGATGGGACATTGAAACAATCAAATGGTAGCGAACTATTTGTCAAGTCCTAAAACACTGAAATTGTTAAGAAACTACTATGTTTCTTAACAATTTCAGTTAAAAATGTTAAAAATCGCAAAAATTCTGCTAATGACAAAATATTTAAAATTTTTATAAATTTTTAGCAAATTTATTTTATTAATTATGAAATACTGCCTGGAAATATTGAAATTGTTGAGAAATATTGTAAAATGTTAAAGATCGCAAAAATTCTACAAATCATAAAATATTTAAAAGATTTTTAGCAAATTCATTTTATTAATTATGAAAAACTGCCTGGAAATATTGAAATTGTTGAGAAATATTGTAAAATGTTAACGATCGCAAAAATTTTGCAAATCAAAAAAAATTTAAAAGAATTTTTAGCAAATTTATTTTATTAATTTTAAAATACTGCCTGGAAACATTGAAATTGTTGAGAAACATTGTAAAATGTTAAAGATTGCAAAAATTCTGCAATTCAAAAAATATTTAAAAAGATTATTAGCAAATTTATTTTATTAATTATGAAATTCTGCCTGGAAATATTGAAATTGTTAAGAAATATTGAAAAATATTGAAGACTGCAAAAATTCCGCAAATCACAAAATATTTAAAAGAATTTTTAGCAATTTTATTTTGTTAATAATGAAATACTGCCTGGAAATATTGAAATTGTTCTGAAATATTGTAAAATGTTAAAGCAAACAAAAATTCTGCAAATCATAAAATATTTAAAAGAATTTTTAGCAAATTTATATTATTAATAATGAAATACTGTCTGGAAATATAGAAATTGTTGAGAAATATTGCAAAATGTTAAGGATCGCAAAAATTCTGCAAATCATAAAATATTTAAAAAGATTTTTAGCAAATTTATTTTATTAATTATGAAATACTGCCAGGAAATATTGAAATGGTTCAGAAATATTGTAAAATGTTAAACATTGCAAAAATTCTGCAAATCATAAAATATTTAAATAATTAAATTTATTTTGTTAATAATGAAATACTGCCTGGAAATATTGAAATTGTTGAGAAACATTGTAAAATGTAAAAGATTGCAAATATTATACAAATCATAAAAAATTTAAAAGAATTTTTAGCAAATTTATTTTATTAATTATGAAATATTGCCTGGAAATATAGAAATTGTTGAGAAATATTGTAAAATGTTAAAGATCGCAAAATTATGCAATTTACAAAATATTT
>JARJEC010080506.1:0-13823 GCA_030264575.1 Tachinus sp. AB-2021 | reverse complement strand
TGCAAATACGGCCAGAAGCAGCGACTTTCATATAATCTCGCATAAAAACCTATTTTGTTGGTACCTTCCATACAGCTTGTTTAATAATCCTAATAATCTTTTCAAAATTTCCTAAAAATGTCTTGATATACAACATTTTTTTGAAATTTTAATATTTGCAACAATGGGGCCATTCATTTTTTTTTTGACATGTCTACTACAACGAACCAACAATTTTGGATTTTGGCATCACGGTCCACCCGGCATGTCTGCGTGTCACTTTGCGCATCCAAACATGGCGTGCTTTTAGCCTCCGTTTCAAATGGTCTTATTGTTTGTTATTTATTATATTATTTCAAACTTATTAGCGATTTTTTTACATTTCACACTATTTTACAATCATTTCTTGAAATTTCACAATATTTAAGAAGAATCATAAGGATGGTTTCGACCTCTACTATGTGGTACTTTATTATTAGAAATAAATAAAACAAAAATTACAATGTTTTTTTATTTATCACTTGATAATGACCTTCATAAGTCGAAACTCGAGCCGCTTATATTTTTATTTAATATAAATAAAATTTTGTGGTTAAAAACATTGTAATATTTGTTTTATTTATTTAAGAAGAAGTTTCAAGTTGCGCCTCTACACGTTTGTAATATTTTTCTAATATTATTCGACATTAGCTAAGCAGCATTTATCTATCTATACTCTTAACTTTTTTTTCATTTTATATCATTTTCGGCATTTTTAGCAATATTTACAAACATTTTCTCAATCATTTTGTCAATAGTCTGGTATTTTAACTAATTTTTGGATAAAGATATTTCTGTTTGGTTTTCCAAGCCCTTTGCCGTATTATAAAGTCATTGGGCTTCAGAATGGTTTATTAGTTTAGATTGAAACTTGTAGCGATTTCAAATATTGCCCGGAAAATAAGTTATTAAAAAAAGGGAAGATTTGATGGATGTATTTTTAATGGATAGCAGGCAAATAAACAAAGATTGGAAAGTCATGGGATCGGAAGTAGTAACGTGATCGATAAAAATTCTCAGGGTTTCTCATGTGTGTGGAGTATAATTAGTTTCATTGGCGTAAGCACGCTTAATTATAAATAGGTTGGTAAATGTTTATTCGATGGGGGAATGGCTTTGTATTGTCTCCGAAGTGTACTGGATATACATGCCGAAATTAGAAAATGTAATATGGGGAAGTTCTGCTGTGGTATGTGGAGACGGCACGAAATAACGGTAAAAGTGTGTATCCATGATATTGTTCTGGCCATTTGGAGAACAATCTCAATTTATTCAACTGCCAAGTTGTGCTTCGAATGTATGTAATGGCATTGCGTAAGTCGTTAGCGGAGTGGTCGAGCGAGAATGGTCCGTTCTGAATTTATCGTTATGCCTGACGACGATAGTTTCGCAGGATGTACTCTGGGGAGACGTGAGTTAGCTACGTGTGCCCGAGTAGTCTCCCGTAGGCTCCCCAAGGACCCGTTTACCTGCCCAACGACTGATTGGGAAGCAACTCGGCTGTCCGACCGAGCGCACTTCTCTTGAGGGACGCTTTCGCTTTGATCAGTTCCGGACCTAGTGTACCAGAATTACGCGCGCACAAACTTTTCCCGATGCACTCGAATTTTTATCTCCTATAACCGTATGTAAAGAAGGCTTACTTTGAGAAGTACTAAGAAAACTCGCCAGTTGAGTGCACCCGGCCGGCCGGGCACGTATTTAATGTTACAAGTTTCCCGATGCGAGTCCGGAAACATCCAATTACATTACACGTTTCCGGACGGACAAATTAGGTAAGATGGATTGGCTGTTCGGTTCTACACATAATACCCCGATCACCTACAATCGACTTAACACACAAAATAAAAAAGAAGTCAACCGTTCTAATCAATCAATTTATTCATCCGCGCCCACACAGAGCCCATTGTAATGAATTCAATATATATTCACGATTATTTATAAAAATACAGGAATGCATTAAAAATATGATGAACGGACAATATGCACATTAAGCAAGGAGCGGCTCATTGTGCTGGAATTAAAAATGATTATCGCCACGAGTATCCGCCCACCATCTTTCTAGAAGAACAGCATGAGAAATGATCGCATTGTGCTTGGTTCGTAGCTCACCTCATGTAAAATTAGCAGCGCCGATGCCCACGCAACTATATATCCATATTAAAAACTACGAAAACATTTCTTAATTAGAAGCGCATCGATTAATTATGCGATAATTAAAAGATGGAGGAGCGGCGGCGTCTTCCTGAAAAATTACAGTAAACTCGAGAGACCCATCATTAACTCTCGGCGCTACACGTTTTTACAAACAATATGCCACCAATTGAAATATTGTTTAATAAGTCACCTTTATTATCAGGGCGTGTCGTTATTTAATTAACCCAATTCTGTTGCGAACCGAGAATTTTGTATTGCAAATTACTGCGGGATGTCATTTTTTATTAATGCATCTACTACGTTTGCTGTTGATATAGATGGATAGACACTCAATAACCATGCATTCGGTCTCATGGGAGCCAAGGTGCATTACAGGTGGATATACATCTCCTAACTTTACAAATAACATTAGTTTCGGAATACATTTACGCCTGCATAATTTGCTTCATACTGCGATAATTAAATATTTAACACAACTAAATCAATCTTTCCGTATAAAGCTCGAATAAAATACAGAAGTCTAATATTAGTTTACACATTCGTAGGTGAAAAGTTTGCCACGGAAACTTTTATTATTGGAAATAAGCACGGAAAAAAACAGGGAAGAGGAAACACGCGCAGGAGGTACAGGCACAGGCGTTTCTTCCGCCGCTTCCCGCCCGATAACGGAAAATATATTTATTTGAAACTTGTTACTTAAAAAGTGTATATGGAACTGCGCCCCGGGAAATAAAAGCTCATATGTAACAAGTAGAAAAGTCCCTATGGCAATCTGCGCCTGAACTTTTTACTCCTCGCCCAGGCAAAAAGCGATGGCATTAACCGGCCGACTTCGTGGCAGCACTTGAGAAGAAAAAAATGAGCAGACAAGAGCGCGGGCGAGAACTGCGAAACACTTCCAAAACGATAACTAGTCTCGAGATTAATTAACTACTTCGCGAACACGCGAGCTTAAAGAAATACAGACAATAATTCCTGAGAGCTTTATGTCCAATTTTGTAGTCAATACAAAGAACTTGGATAATAATAATAATGATAATAATAAGTTTAATATTAGCATGAAAAGTTTACATAAGTTATAAACTGTACATATTTTAACAAATTCCATATTTGCATTCAACAATATTCATTCTGAAAATTATAAAATTGTGTCATAGAAGTCGAAATACGTATGGTTTGTGAATAAGTTAAGTTGAATAAAAAACTCTTCTTATTATATTTATGGAGTCTTAATTTTATAATTTTCGGAATTCAAAAACATTTTAATTTGATTGTTTTAAATATGGAATATGTGGAGGAAAAGTCGAATGTTGGTGAAATATTGAGATCTATTACTAAATTATGAAACACATAAATTGCAGTATTACTGTTCCAGAAAAGCTTCGTTATGTTTTCCGGCTGCACTTGCAAGCCAAAGCGAAACGCTGCGATTTTATTAGAACAATATAGTTTGCTGTGGGAGTTCCCAACTACTTGTATCCGTGCAAAATTGTTTAAAACGCTACGTTTTAGCAGAAATGAAGTAACCGTGAGCTATAAGTTTTATTGCAAATACTTTCTTAACAAATCCTCCTTATTTTTACTGCGAAAATACTACTCATTTATTATTATAATTGGTGCAGATTTTTGGTTGGATGAGTGGTTGGTTCACACTTTTTTAAGAGTATTGCTACTGTCCAGTAGCGCTAGCCTAAAATTTTTGTGCGGATTTTTTTCCATATCGCTCCTGTCTATTAACTTTGAGTAAGGATTATATTTGTATTCCTTTACTCAATGCTATTAGTCACGTTTAAAAACTATAAGTGACTGCAGAGCTTATTTGTGTGGTTCTATTTCTGCAGAATATTTTGGAAAGTTAAGTGTAGTTGTAATCTCCCCCACGAGTGATGTAACCTTGATGAATTTGCCTCGGGTTGTGCTCATCGAAAAGGTGGCAATCCTAATACGTTCATCCGATTTATAATACACGCGGCGGGTTGGGGTGTTATAACGCGGGTCGCTCTCGCGTTGCTACACTATTGCATTAGTTGGAGAAAGTAAATGATGCACATAAACCATGCTAATGACATCGACAAATTGCTTTGCAAATTAGAGAGCGCGTTAGTCGAGCACGTCGATTGCATTCGCAGACAATATGCGTGCGCAATAATCTAAGCGAATATTTGTGTGCGTAAAGTTTATAATATAAATATTCGTTTGATGTTAACGGATGAGACGAAATAAATTTAACGGGCAACAGGTTGTCAGAAGTAGCGACAAAAGTGTTCCTCGCGTTGCCATGGAGACGATTACCGACTTGGGCTGTGTACACATACAGTCATAATACCCAAGTCGAGGACTTCCTGTGAGCAATTAAAAAGAATAAACTTGCATATATAACGGCGCGGATTGCTGGCAAAGGGAACGGAACGGAACGAGACGGATGCCTTAATATATATATTAGCGGAATTAGTATTCATTTTGAAGCCAAGCGCAATTTACAGTCGCCGCTGTTGCAATTAAAGTATAATTTGACTATTTCGTGGCTCATGCGAAAACATATATCAGCATTATAAGATCTCGCAATAAAAAGTAACGTTGGTAATTTTGTTTTTCACTGACACCACGTCAACCAAGCAAGGGGGTACGTAACACGGTGCAGACGAGGATGGCGTGATGTGTTTCCGTGCAGCCACAGAACGTGCTTCTTGAGGCGAGTAATCAGTGGAAAGAGCTAAGACGGTGTATAATGGGCCTGTCGGTGTTACTATGGTTACTTATTGATATTTGTGTTAAGATAACCCACATTGAACGGATTATAATGGAATTTTCGTGTCGACGCTAGGAGTGTTGCTTTGTTATTTATTGCGGGGCGCAAATCACATCATTGCATCGACCTAATACTAGTTAAGCCATGTTATGATGAGCGCGGTGTAAAAGGAAGAACAAACCCCCTCCAGTACCCCGACAACAGATGTTTTATTAACTTCTTAAGTGCGCCGACCAAAAGACAAATCTTTATTAATTGAGAAATATGATTTTCCGGCCCTCATTCCCGTTCGTACCGGTTACGCTTTTAATGCAAATAAATAACCCCGACGAATATTACCCATCTAGATAATTACTTGCGTACAAGAGAGAACACCACCACCTCTTCAGCAATAATTTTATTAACTGTAAGCCTACGGAATATCATTATTATTATTTACTACTGCCGCCTTGCATTAATTAACAATCTACATTCATACCCGCCCACTTTAAAAGATTGCATTTTATATCAGAATCCATGCTCCCCGCCAAAAAGAAACATGAAAAGTTAAAGTAAAGATGTGATGGATAGGAACACGAAGTCTGAGTCATTTGTCAGGCTGTACCGCATAAATCCGATACATCTCGGCCGTGTTCCCCCATGTGGCCTCCACGCTGCTCTTTCCATTCCAGAAATCCCGCAGTCATCCTGCCGGACTCGACCCTGGAAATAAGGAATGATCTTGCATAAACGAATAGACAGCTCGGAATCAGGCGGAGGGTTTCATCTACTCTTCTATATATAAGGCGATCTGACGGCCATAAATGATAAAATGCGCCGGCATATATCTTAATGTAACAGCCCCGAATATCCATTTCTCGTTAAAGGGCCAACCCTCTCTCATGTATAATTAAAACGGGTAATCCAGCTCATCCCCCCTATTTCGAATATTGTTTGCTCAAACGTTCATTTCAAAAACAACACTACTCACAAAACTAAAATTGGCAGTGATAGAAATCCATTTAAATGATTATACCAAGCAATTGAACATACAATTAGAAGAATTTGTGATGTACTAATTAAATTGGCAACATACAAGAGCAACATAATAATTACAACATAGTAATATAACTCGTTTAATTCAAATTGTTGCTCTACAAATTTACGGCATTAGTGTTAGAGCAGGATCAAACTCGAAATATCCTACGTCAGAACTTTGCACAATGCGTTCTTTACTATGGCATTTCACCCATACATTGCTATGTAACAAAATATACTGGATAATTATGATGTGATCTCAGTACCTATGGCGGTGGTATAAAGCAGAGAATAGTCTTTCTTGCTAAGCGCTCATAAGTAGAACAACACGAGAGTGTTCGTATGTATTACATTGTGTAGTATAGTATATAGTATAATCAACTTGGCGTTGACTGTGGCGCACGCAACGATAGAAAAAGAAACATTACACTAGAGAGGTTCAGAGTATGATCAGAGACAAGCTTATTTTGTCTCTGCGCATACTTTAGACCTCTCTCGTGTGATACGTCCTTTTTTTTTCATCATTGCATTTTCACCTTCCATAGGCCATGCTAAGTTTGTTGGTTGGTATCTAAATAGTGTATATGCGTAATAAAACATACTGTGTATATGGATAAAATGGAACGAAAAATGGGCTCCCTAAACCTTATACAGTGACAACCAGATCCATAACCTTGGTCTAGACCACGCCACCGGCATTTTGTAACCGTCCTAGTTACAGCTACTTTAAATTTGCGTACGCGAAGACTATTTTTTCAATCTATGAACTTTGCGGATGGCCAACCACGTCGTTATCAGTCTCGCGCTACAACCACCCAGCCAACATATTATAAAATAACAATAGATTGTGATGCAAACGCTGCGTCTTTGACTAGTTTTAAGCAGAGTTTACGATGAACAGATTAAAGCTACGGTCTATCCAGTGCACTTGGTGATAAATAGCACACATTTTTGAAGATGAAACGCATACATCTATGACACAAATTAGCAACCGTACTTTAAGCACTCTAACGCCTCAACAATTATTTTTGAGCTACGAAATTCTTTTTGAGAATACAAGAATGCCCATATGAAAAGAGAGCAGACTTATTTGAGAAGCAAAGACTCGAGACTTTTGCAGGAGTAGCAACCAACAAAATTACGCTAAGAAGATTTTACATGGAGATGGAGACTCTTTTATAATCTATATAAATTAGCAAATGCACAAGCGAATGTTATTTCCTCTTAAGATTCAGTTTTGACTTTGTACTTTTCATTTCTTGTTATTAAACTACCTCATTGGTCCCGTTACTTATTCAGTTGCGATTTTATCATACAAGTATGTTTTTTCGGAAGGGAAGAAATCTTTACATATGATACTAGTTAGGTTAGGTTAGGGAAGGAAGGGGAAATACTTACCTAAGACACTGCTTAGTCTTAAGCTATTAGCCGTATTGCAAACGGCCTAAATCCCAGTATGCATAGATTGGAGTGGAATCGTATTTTTGGCATAGCTTTACCTGATTCTAGCTTATGTAGCTTGATGATATATCTCCGCTCTACCATCTGCCTTTCTTCTTCTTTCTTCCTCATAATGTTTGTTCTAGACGTTTTCTTCTGTCAGTTATGTTGTCGACTCTTAGTACATCTTCGTCATACTGCCTTATTGCGACAATAATTTTGCTTTATATACTTTGGGATTGTCTGTTTGTGTAACAAAAAAATAGAAGTTGTGTTTTTATGCTTGCAAAAAGACATTGTAATGTAGCTAAGCGTGTTTAAGTAATTATAAAATACATGACACCGGTTTGGTACATTCGCCATATACATACAATTTTAATTTGAACCTTTAGGAATTGGTAGATTGGTAGGAAGAGGTATAAGTGTAGGGGCGAAATGGTTAAATATTGACCAAAGCATCTTTTACTTGTTAGGAACTGGATGATAATATTCAACCTTCTCATGTAATCTGGTGACCCATGCAGTGGTTTCCCTGATTGGGCTCCTAATCTACACGGCCGTGTTGCCCATAGGGTCATTCTATTCTATCTCGTAGGTAGCACTAGCTCGGGATTTGACCTTGGCTTTTCCTTTTTTGTTTGCACTTTTGGAGTAAAATGGACTGGTAAGACTCTTGGTACCATCTGTACGTATTAGCCGCTAGCTATTTTAATTACGGCTTTCCTCTGGATCCGATCCATTGACACTCTTCAGGGCATTGCATATCTGGGAGATCGTCGGCGATGCACTGCGCAGCGCGGCTTTCGGCATTTTTTTGCATTGTTCTATGACTGGTCGGCAGATGTCGACGGCTGCCGACTCTTCATAGAACAATGTAAAAAAAGAGCAGCACTGCCGATCTGCCAGATATGTGATGCTCTTAAGCCTCCTTTTACACGACTAGGATTGTATCTGATAGATGTCGTGTCTGAAGACAAGACTTGCTTTAGGTTTGTATTTGGCTCGGTTTTAATGGCTTTAATCCCATAAAATACGAAAGGTTGACCCCTGCGTCGATTTGTAATTACTACAAATGGATTAAGAATGATTCAACTGTTTATTAAATGAGCTGAGCTGTGTAATATAGTCTATTATAACTAATAGCAGCCGACCGACTGGTTTTCACGTGATTTCACTGCTCCGCGCTTTGGCTGGATGCACTATAGTCGTGTGAAAGGAGTCTAACATGTTTACCACTCGATCATACTAGACTAATAATAGAATAATCAAGTAGAGGACCGAGCACAACGTTCTTCTTTTATCAAGGTAGAAGATAGAAGTCACAATAATGCGAATTGAAGTGATTACATAATTGCAGAGTGCGGACTATTTATTGTATATTAACTGATTGTATAGAACAGGAACGCGCTCTCGCTACTTTAAAAATGGTTCGGCGTGTTAGAAACAGCGCTGCATACGAAGTATGCACCTCTCGTGCTGACGCAGTTTTTCAAATCTACAGCACACAAAGAATTATTATTTTATATTATTTAATAAACAAACGTAGTATTGCTGCGCCCTCCCGTTTGATACAATACATCAGAGCGAGAGGTGGATACATCGTACCGTAGGCATCTGCGTCTAATATTGAAGGTCGTTATTTTATCTCCAGCCCTGCTTACGATATCATTCCAGTTAGATATCTTTCAGTGGTGCAGATGCGTGTTTTTTTTACGCGTTTGTCGAGGTTATTCAATGTAAAATGTATAAAATGATAGTTTATGCATACAAAAAGCGCGTATAAATGATTCCATCATTGCATTTTTGATATTTTGAAAAATTTATAATATCTATCACAAGATGAATGTAACTTGGTAGTTTAAAATTTAAATTAATTTTTATTGTACTGGTACGATAACTATTATCGCACGTTTGTTATTCCGGACACATGAACCGTATTTTTATATCTCTTACTTTTGCATAGCCACTCATTTGCATTCGTTCCATGTATCCTGACCGCCAAGTTGTTTTATCTTGAATAGTTTCTTTTTTTACTTACATCTCGCTATATAAGTTCCACTTTAAGAATGAGAAAATGGGGGCAAATAAGTGAAACATACTTTTTAGACCACCCCGTATATAGAATAACTTTAGAACCTTGTTTATACAAGAATAGATACACAGAAAGAATTGCAGAAGTTCTGAATAGCCTCTGGCAGTAAATTGAAAAGATATAAAAGTCATTGCGTCGTTAATGTTTGTGACAAATTGTACGAATATTGTCCCGTTTAAATTGATTTTATTTTATTCAGTTGACTTTAGATTGAAATTAGTTTCTGAAAGTGCTGTTTATGTTTTACGGCTAGAAATAGTATTGCATGTATTGCATGACAATTAAACATTTCAACCTGCAGCAATTTTAGCTTCCCGTATTAATTTTCATGTATGAGAAGTTTCGCACCCCAAACATCCAGCCGTGATGATTTAATCAAGGGTGGTTGTAAAGGAGTAAGGTCAAAATTCAGTTCTATCTTAGTCCACTACCCCACTGACATTTCCACGGAATGCCATGATTAAAATTAAAATGCCAACCGGTTTGCCACCATGAAATGTGGCCGCCGAAAAAGGTCATTTTTGCCGAGGGGGGGAATTCGATGCAGCAATAAATATTTGCGGAAAAGTTTTAAGCCCAATTAGAATTAATCAATGTCGTGCGGATATTAAAGTTGCATGTGTTCGGCTCTGCAAATAAATATTTAACGAGTAAAACTGGGTTAGTTTTAATCTGGTAATGGAGGAAACTGCTCCTACGACTTCTGTAATGTAATGAAAGTTACGAATGACTTGCGCGATTTAACAATGAGTATACGCGGCACGAGCGCACCATTTTCTGATAAATTTAGTCCGTTTATGAGGGCCTATTCGCGATTGATGGCGCAATGGTGCGAGCGTCCTCAATTAAGCGGATGTGATTTTCTGACTTTGCGACTCGTTTTCGCTTTTTGTCTTTTCCCTTTCCGTCTGGCAAATGCCTGCAATTTTGCGTATGCATTAACTGTTATGCCGCTACAAAGCCGGCAATTAAAACTTGCAGCAAATACTACTATAAAGCTTTCAACAATTACCAAGGCGAGTTAAAATATTGTAACCTATTATTTTAGGACAAATGACGGTTTAGAAAGAACGTTAACTTCACCCGAGAGGAAACCTATTTTGCAGATTTACAATCGTTTGGTGTTAGGCCTCGGAAATGTAATAGCATAAGAATTTATTACATGTTGAACCTACATATAAAGGGCCAGTGTAATACGTGTTCGGGAAATAACATTATATTATACCGCCCGACGTGTAGTTATAGGTTATAAGGCGGCGTTTTAGTTCGATATCTTTTAACAACAAACATTGACAATATTTTCGTTTTAATTCGTCCATTAGGTTCGCTCGTAATCAGGATCATGCGATAAGGAAGTGGCTGCCGTGCCATGTTGAGTTTCCGTCGGTCACGAAACGGGAAATGACGTCCTCCACTAACCCACTGTGCCACGGTAATTGGCCGCCGTCATTACGCGATCAAACGCATCACTTGCAAGTGAAGGAGAGAGATAGCGGCTGTGCAGACTTGACTAGCTCGATTTAACATTTATGATGCATCAGCTGTTACATATCAGCTCCCCCGAAACTTCCCGGGCTTCTGCTATGTTATGTCTAATCTGTTCGATAGTCGTCCAGAACTTACTTAAGGGTTTATCTAACCAGCATCGGGGTGTTGTTTCCGAACTTGCGGTATAAGTTTGTTAATTTGCTCGTTATAAAGTCCAGGGGTCGCGGTAGTGTCCATTCCAACGTTTGATGGCTGCTACAATTATGTTAGTGTCCACCCATTTCAACTAGCGTTTCTTTCAACTGATATTCCACTACATACTATATATCTTGTTACCAACATTTCTTTGATCTATTCGGAATCAAGTGGCGGAACCTCACACGCGAAACATAAAGCTAAAGTTGAAAACTTTTGATATCTTTCCTACATCTTGTCTCGTTCTGTGGCATCACTCTTCATTACGTGAGATACATTCCGCTTTGAGGGCTCTCTTTTTACTCGCGCCGTAAAAATCAACCCTTCAATACGCATTTTCTCTTCAAAACATGTCCGCTTTCACATTTTTTTTTTATTAATACCAACAAAATTAAAAATAAAACCTGCTAGGAAATATATATGTTGCATTTGCCAGTTTAAAAAATCATATAAGAGAAAATCCCGAGGTATAAACCTTAGGGACTGCACGGACCAGTCGTCTGGAAAATTAAGGGAAGATGCGGTGCGGTCGCGCTTGCAATTGCGGAACACCTGCTCATATCGCGTGGACATATACTAAAACTATTTGTACTATTTATACCGGAATAATAACAAAATGCTTTTTTGCTTGCTCACCCCAAGCGGATTGATCCCGGAAGATTGCATCAAATTGGGATTATATAACTGTCGTGTTGCGCTTGGCCCCGGCATCCCAGGCATCCCAGTGTCGGGTGTAAATCCCCTCCTGTCATCCAATAAAGAGCTATAAATAATAAAATATTATTATTATTATTATTATTACATTATTATAGTTTTCAAATCATTTTAATAATCGTAATTTTATTATATTATTTTATAGTAAAATTTCATTAATAAAAAAAGTTGTGTTTATTTGTGTACATTGTACAGGAAGATATACGAGAGGAGAAACAAGGCTTATATTGAAATCTTCGGTCGTTTTATTTTGGCTTGTCGCTAATGGCACTCGTTTCGAGAGCGGTTTTTTAACCGCGGATCGAAGGCTCTTTGAGGTTTATCATTATTTATTATTGCACATGAATTCCGCGAATTTCGAATTTTTTAAGGTTGAGATTTCCTAACGTACATGATTTATGCAAAATTCATATTGGGTTGTCTGGCTTGTGGTTGTTTATGTAGGGAAATATTATGGGAAAGGCAATTTATACCGAAATTAAAAAAATATTAAACAAATATTTTTGCTTATTTTGACTCGCCAATTATTGGATGTAGAACAAGTTGAATCGGTATAATTAAAAAAAAAATAACAAACAGATTTTATTATAGTGGGAACTACCCACGCAACTATTTTAATGGCTAATTAATAAGTGGGTGGGCGGGCCACAATAAGCAATAATATTATAAGAAAAGTAATTTTTGCTAGAATTAAAAAAATATTAAACAAATATTTTTAATAATTTTGACCCGCCTAATTATTGCGTAACATTTGGTGATATTTAGTGATAGTTATGAAATTCAAAAACATTTTGAACATCTGATTATTGGAAAAAGAGATTTTGAGGAGCTTTTCCAATTAGTAAACATTGTTTTATGATGCATTGCGATTTTTGGACAAACTTTTTCATCGTTTCTTAATATTTGCCAATCATTATCAAAGATAGTTGACAAGAAATTATTAGAGATAATTTTGACCTACAATGTTTTATAAATATTTTGTGATATTTTACTAGTATCATTTGTTATATTTTGCAAACATTTCCAATCATATAGATATTCTAATATTTTGAGATTTTTTACAAATTTTGCAATTATGAGTCGATACGTTGAAATATTTTATTTTATGTTTTCCGACATTTCACAAACACTTTTTGTCATTTTGCGATCCTTTTTTTATTGTTTTGAAAGTTTTAAACTTTTTACATTTTGTATTAATATTACATATAAGAGTTTGTAATTTTTTGTAAAAATGGACTGCAACATTTTTTTTTGTTTTTGCAAATATATCAACATAGAAAAAACTCATTTCAAAATGTTTGGGGTATACATTTTGAAAACAGTTTTTTCTATGTTGAGTATATAATTTGTGACGTTTTACTACATCTTTTTTGTTTTTTACAAATATATAATCAACATAGAAAAAACTGTTTTCAAAATGTTTGGGGTATACATTTTGAAAACAATTTTTTTCTATGTTGATTATATAATTTGTGACGTTTTACTACAGTTCGAAAGATTTTGGATACATTTTGTAACATTTTAGCATTTTTGCATGATAGTGAATTTTTTGCAAATAAAAAGCAGAAGATTTTTTTTTATATTTTTTTTATTCTGTCTAATTTCTCAATTTTCTTGAACTTTTGCAGCATTTCTCGACATTTTTTTGAGTTTTTGTTACATATTACAAACTTTACCAACATTTTGTAACATGTTTTTGATAGTTTACTAAAATTTTGAAAATGCCTCTTTGTGCAACTATGCAAACATTTTGAAAATGCTTCTTTATGCAACTATGCAAACATTTGAAAATGTCTCTTTGTGCAACAACATTTTGTAATTATCAAATTTTGCATACATTTGTCGACACGCCGTAATCTCCATTTCTTGTAATTTTTGTTCAAAATATTTTCTACGCTTGATATTATTTTTATGATCATTTTTGTTTTATTATAGAAATTATTTCTTTAAATT
>JARJEC010080500.1:0-10223 GCA_030264575.1 Tachinus sp. AB-2021 | reverse complement strand
TTCCAGCTCATTATCCGCTGTAATTTGTTGGATTAAATGACGCCCCACTCGACCATCAGCACCAATAACACCCACTCTTATCATTCTATTCTCCTTTCATATGAATGTTTTTGAACAACGCATATCATCAGAATAAATAATGATTATCCGCGTCCCCCGTTCTCTTAGTATACTTCATTGCTGACTCAGAGCCGCTTACCTGTACATACTACACAATATTTTAATGACGCATACGACAAATACAAAGATCTCGCTTCTTATTCCGGTTATAACCATGAACTGTTTTCCCCTTTACTTATTATTCACTGATTATCAAACAAGACAGTAACTAATTTTTTTATTACACTTTGAATACCCAATGCATCCGATCCCCAGAATCATTTTCCAGAAAAAACATAAACGACACGCGTCTTAGTCAAATTTCTGGCAATGCGCGCACCAAAAGGTTGCGCGTTGCGCAATAATCTCACGGCTAACCGGCTGACCACAAATTTTGCAGGGCTCGCCTTTACGATCATACACAGACAATTTCTGAACAAAATACCCTGGCTTTCCATCAGGGTTTTTAAAATCCTTCAGCGTCGTTCCACCGGCTTCTATAGATTTTTCAAGCACCGTTTTAATAGCAGCCACCAATTTCTGGCATTCGGCTTCACTTAGTGAACAACCGCTGCGTTTCGGATGAATCCCTGCCATAAATAACGCCTCACTGGCATAAATGTTGCCTACCCCTACCACTTGCTTCTGATCCATAATAATCACTTTGACCGGACGCGAACTCTTCTGCATCAACGCATACAGATATTGTGAATGAAAATCCGCAGACAGTGGCTCAGGCGCAAGCGTCAGAAGACAGGGTGGCGTCTCCCCTTGCGCAAATAACTGAAATGATCCAAACCTGCGCGGATCATTGTAATACAGTGCATACTGATTAAATTCAATAATAATATGATCATGCTTCTCAGCATTGCTGCCTTTATCCATGATCCGCAAGCTCCCTGACATACCGAGATGAATCAACAATAAATCATGCGTTGTTTCTACCAGAAGATATTTTGCCCGCCGTCCGACAGCAATAATTTTTTCCCCTGTAAGTCTGGCCATATCCTCCGGAACCGGATAACGCAATTTTCCATTACGAACGAGAATATTGCTGATTTTTTCATTAACAAGATAAGGAATAACTCCTCTTCGGGTTACCTCGACTTCGGGTAATTCGGGCATACTTCTCTCCCCCACTGCATGATGAAATATAGGTTAACAGGTAAGTAAAACAGATCTCCTTGACTGATAGCCGGATGCTGACTGCACAATACTTAATGACCTCATGGACAATCAATATGGCGATGCCTGTACCCATAAACAAGAGCAACAATTAAAATTACCATAAACAACATGACCCAGGGATAGTCGCCAAGAACCGCATAAGCCGTCAACCCTTCTGTAGGCTGAATGGTCCCTTTCAGGGCAAAGGGTACAAACATCGGCGCCTGCTTCGACACCACACCTTTTTCATTAATAAACGCCGTAATTCCTGTATTAGTTGCCCGTATAATCGGCCGTCCCAACTCAATACTGCGCGCACGTACCATCTGCAAATGCTGCCATGGGGCTAATGAATCTCCAAACCAGGCATCATTGCTGACATTAATCAGAAACTGACTCTGATGAGCCTGATAACGCATGATTTCCCCAAAAACCGCCTCGAAACAGATTGAACCTGTTGCCATCGCTTCAACCGTATGGAAAAGGAAGGGGCTTTGTTTTCTTGCCCCTTTAGAAAAACCGGTCATCGGTATATCAATCAGGTCATAGATTTTACCAATCAACGATCTAAGCGGAATATACTCACCAAAAGGCAGTAAGCGGTATTTATCATAAAACTGGTCTTCTTCTACATTCTGCCCGATAAAAACAAGAGAATTAAACTGATGCCCCCGCGACTCTCGCGGCATTCCAATCAGCATATCCACCGTTGCATTCTTTGAAATCGCCCGCAGCTCAGATAATAATTCGGCCTGATCATTATAAAAGCTCGGTATCGCAGTTTCCGGCCAGATGATCACCTGACTCTCCTGCAGACTGTCACTGACCAGTTCAAGATAACCATTGATGGAACGCTGAAATAACTCATAATTGAATTTCTCATCCTGAGCCACATTTCCTTGAAGTAATGCTACAGAAACGGTGCGACCAAAAGCGGTGATCCGTTCGTTTTTCACAAAATGAATCCCAAGCATCACCAGTGAAACAGCGGTCAATAAAATCAGGATTGGCTGAAAGATCCGCCAAAGCGACCCTATTCCCTGGCAGGCGAGCAGAATTAACACGATCAATCCTGCGGTAATGTAAACCCAGAAGCTGGCAACTAAAGCGCCCATGACCGGAAAAAGCCACCCAGCAAACGGCAAATCCACCAACACATACCCCTGGGCCAACCAGGGAAACCCGGTAAACAGATTGGCACGCAGCACCTCAAGTAATGTCGCCAGCACAGGAAACAGAACCCCATAACGTACAGGATTCGTAACCTGAATGCGTTGTATAAAATATCCGAGCACTGCATAGTAAAGGCTTAAATAAGTACTGAGCAATATGACCATAAAAATGGCCACAGCAAGTGGTGCACCGCCAAACTGATGAATACTGATCCGAACCCACCAGAGTCCGACACAAAACATTCCCATACCAAACACAAAACCAGAGACCGTACTTTGCCAGCACAAAAGATTGCGTGAAAAAAACAACCAACATGCCAGAATCAAAGGAGCAAGAAATCCATAGGTAAACGGCGCAAAACAAAGAGGCATGCAGGCACCCAGAATAAAAAAAACAGGCAGCCGGCAACTGAAACAAAGGCGCTTTCTCATGATCATGATCTTAATCCCAGACACTCATAAACGATATTACTAATAATTCGATATTTTCCAGCCGGCAGTGTATCACCTAGAAAAACATTCGGAGCATTTTGTGGATCAATCACAATCGTATGTTTCCGATTAGTGAGATAAATAATAATCAGCTCCTGGTCCGGGTCGATCATCATCATACAACCGGTCCACCCGGTATGACCAAATGATGCCTGACTGGCATAATCACCAAAATGATAAGCCATGGCTTGCGGATCCCGGTTCAGACGCCAGCCAAGGCCAAAAGTCGGTTCATAAGCAACCGGAGTCAGAAATATTTCTGTCACGGCACTGCTAAAAAATGAGGAGGCTGTCACCATAGGCTGTAATAAATGATACAAACCGTTTGTCGTGGCAAAGAGACCGGCATGACCGGAAATACCTGCCATACAGTGATAAGCTTTTTCATCCTGCACTTCACCCTGAAGCGGATAGGTTCGGATATGATCAAAGTAAACAGCGCCATCACGTGTATTCCCATGACGTTCTGTTGCCGCAATATCCGCAGGTAAGATCCCATGATTTAACGGCGTATAGGCAATCTCACTGATTTTTAGAGGACGCCAGAAATGCTGCGATAACCATACATCAAGCTGCTGACCCACAAAACGCTCCAGAACAAAAGTAAGCAGCATAAAATCAACATCAGAATACCTGACCTGAGTAAGGGGCTGATAAATCAGCGGTGTTGCCAATAGCTTTTCAATAAAGCCTTCCCGGTGATTCTGTGAGAAAAGTATACGGCTGTACGCAGGATCATAATAAAGCGGATTCGCTTCAAATCCTGCCTGATGTGTTAAAAGAGCCCGGATGGTAATCAGTCGCTTATCTGACCACTGATCATTCGCAAAATACTCTGGGAAGCAGTCAACAAGCGTCTGATCAAGATCATAATGTTCATGGGTTACCAAATACTGAAAAGCATACGTAATCGAAAAAATTTTGGTCAGGGAAGCAATGTCATAAAAAGTAGATAAATGTGCCGCCTGCCGTTCCGGATAAAGCGATGAACATCCATAAGCACGATGCAGTATCACAGCCCCTTTATGAGCAACCAGAATCTGTGCACCTGGAAATCCCTGCCGGATTGACTGATGGATAAGGTCATCCAAAGGAGAAAATAACATGAGTATAACTCTTCAATTTAAGTCATTAGCGTGCCAATCATAAAAGAAAAAAATCCACACGCCTATAGTCTGAATGAAAATTGATCACAAATTCTGCTTGACCAAGTGCCCATAAAAGAGTTTAATATGCGCTCTGGCAATGGCTCGATAGCTCAGTTGGTAGAGCAGAGGACTGAAAATCCTCGTGTCGACAGTTCGATTCTGTCTCGAGCCACCATATTTAAAGCCCAAAACTATGTTTTGGGCTTTTTCATATTCTGACCATCGCACATTACCTGATACTGACAATCCCCTCCTCTTTGATGCAGATGAAATAGCTGTTATTTATTCATATACGGGGAAAAAAATCCCTTTATAATCATTGCATTTGTCTCTTCGTTCCTTCTAAAAAATTCCGGGGTATTTTTATGAATCATCAGATGAGCAGACTATCGGTCATGTCACGTTTTCTCAACAATATTGAACGGATCGGCAACAAAATTCCTGATGTTGCCATTCTCTTTCTGTATGCATTGATTGTCTGCTGGATTCTCTCATTTTTTCTCTCCTTTATTAACTTCAGTTATATCCATCCATTAACGAAAGCGCCGATCAGAATTGTTAATATGCTCAGCCCCTCAGAACTGATCCAGTTTACCACCAAAATGGTGCATAATTTTGTGACCTTTCCTCCGCTTGGCATCACTATCGTAGCTACACTGGGAATCGGTATTGCCGAGGGAAGTGGATTTATTCAGGTCATGCTCAAGAAGCTTCTGAATATTACCCCCAAAAAACTGGTCACTCCCGCCGTTATTTTTGTCAGTATTATCAGTCATGTTGCTTCAGACTCTGCCTATGTTTTCCTCATGCCGGTATCAGCCCTGATGTTCTATGCATCAGGCAAACACCCTCTGGCCGGAGTTGCCGCCGCATTTGCCGGGTTGGCAGGAGGTTTTACCGCCAGCTATACCCCTTCGATTATTGATCCGATTATGCAGAGTTTTACTCAGCAGGCCGCCCATCTGATGGATCAGGATTATCATGTCAATGTGTTGTGTAACTATTTCTTCAGTGTAGGCGCAACCTTTGGTGTGATCGCTGTTTGCTGGTATCTGACCGATAAAGTAATTGAACCGCGGCTTAAAGCGACAATGCCTCTAAATAAAGATATCGGTGCACCAGACACTGCACTAAGAGCGGTTTCTCCAGAAGAAAATCGGGCTTTTCATATTGCCGGGGCTATTATGCTGCTGATGCTTCTACTTTTATTTATCGGCATGATCCCTGAAAAATCATTGCTGCGTGATCCGGAATCCGGCAGTCTTACCAGCCCTAGGTCTCCAGTTATGCAGGCGATTGTTCCACTGATTTTTTTCATTTTTGCTATTCCTGGTCTGATTTATGGATTTATCACTAAAAAATATCGCTCCTCTAAAGATGTCACTAAAGCGATGGAGTTTATTACCCAATCCTTGATCTCTTTTATCGTCTTTGGTTTTTTCTGTGCACAATTTCTCTATTCGTTTGCCTATTCCAACCTGGGTGCACTACTGGCCCTTTCCGGTGCAGATCTGTTACGCTCTCTGGCAATGCCGGCCCAGATAAATATCCTGGGGGTTATCATCCTTACCGGAATTCTAAATCTGATTATTACTTCTGCTTCATCAAAATGGGCTATTCTCGCCCCTGTACTGGTACCCATGCTGATGGCAGTCGGAATCGCTCCGGAACTCACCCAGGCTGCCTATCGTATCAGTGACTCTGCGGTTAATATTGCCACACCAATGTTTGCCTTCTATCCATTAATCATCTCCTATTGCAGACAATACTGTACAGAAACAGGTGTAGGCACACTCTGTTCGATGATGATCCCCTATACGCTTGGCCTCCTGATTGTGCTTACTGCGACTTTATATTTTTTCTGGTGGTTCGAAATTCCTCTGGGTATTCAGAGTAATTACCATTGGATCGCCCCTTAATTATTTCATCGGCCTCAATTTATAAGGAGAATTTATGTCTGATCTGAAAAAAAATCTTACCGAGCGTTTTTTTCGCTATGTGGCCGTACCCAGTCAAAGCAATGCCAGCAATGCTTTACTTCCCAGCTCAGAGGGTCAGCGCACCCTTGCTGAACTGCTTAAAAAGGAGTTAACGGCACTGAATCTCAGCGACATTCATTTAGATGAATATGGAATTCTTACCGCCATCAAAAAAGGCGATCCTGCGGCCACTAAAATTGGATTTGTTGCTCATCTGGATACCGTGGATGTTGGACTTAGCGACGTCATTCACCCTCAGATCATGAAGTTTGAAGGCAAAGACTTATGTTTGAATCAAACTATGGATTTCTGGCTAAACGTTACTGAGCATCCTGAAATTCTGGCGTATCTTAATGAGGAAATTATTTTTACCGACGGAACAAGCGTACTCGGTGCCGATAATAAAGCAGCGATAAGCGTGGTGATGGAGCTGATGTCCAGCCTGAATGATCCAACACAGCATGGAGATATTTACATTGCCTTTGTTCCTGATGAAGAAATTGGTCTTAAAGGCTCAAAAAAACTCGATCTTAACCGTTTTCAACCCGATTATGCCTACACGATAGACTCCTGTGCGCTGGGAGAAATGGTTTACGAAACGTTTAATGCCGCTTCTGTCAGCATTCATATCCAAGGAATTACTGCGCATCCGATGTCTGCTAAAAATGTGCTTGTCAATCCGATCCGGGTCGCCTATGATCTATTCAGCCTCTTCAATCCGGAGGAAACCCCAGAGCATACGGCAAATAAAGAAGGGTATTTCTGGTTTACCGATATGAATGCCAATGCCAGTGAAGCCACCCTTCACATGTCTATCCGGGATTTTGACCGAACGGAGTTTGAAGCGCGCAAAGCGTATATTACTGACGCAGTAGAAAAAATCCGACAATTACATCCACGCGCTAAAATCTCTTTTGAAGTCACTGACGTTTATAGCAATATCAGTAATGAAATCGGTCCGGATGGTCATGAATCACTGACTCGTCTTCATGCCGCATTCGCCGCTGAAGGGGTTGAACCCCAGATCATCTCAATGCGTGGTGGTACGGATGGCTCGGCACTCTCTGCCCGCGGTCTGATTACACCAAATTTTTTTACCGGTGCTCATAACTTTCATTCACCTTTTGAGTTTTTACCCCTCAATGCATTCATGAAATCTTATCAGGTTGCCCGCGCTTTATGTTTGGACATTAAAAAATAATAGCCATTACAGATTCCCCTCTGAACCTCATGATTTACGGGAATCTATGCACATACAGATACCACTGGATTGATTCAATGCCAGAATATCAGCATACTCAGTTCAGTGATTTCACACCAAAATGTTCTTTTGAAAAGGCAACACGTTCTGCAGCGTTTTCTGTGCGGTTTTCTTTACTCAATACACGCAAATGCGTTTCAACGACCTGATTACGTGCAGCCAGACCAGCATCGTTGGCAATCTGTATATTAAGACCGGGACGGGCATTAAGCTCCAGAATCAACGGCCCTTTGGTTTCATCCAATACCATATCCACGCCAATATAACCCAGTTTCGACAGCTCATAACAACTACTGGCTAAATGCATGAACCCATCCCAATAAGGCAGCAGAATATCACTGATATCATTATTCGTATCCGGATGTTTAGTAATTTTTTCATTCAGCCAGGTCCCTTTAAGCGTAATCCCGGTTGCCAGATCGATACCGGCACCAATTGCGCCCTGGTGTAAATTAGCTTTTCCATTCGACTGCCGGGTCGGTAACCGCAACATACCCATCACCGGGTATCCCATCAGGACGATGATCCGGATATCCGGAACCCCTTCAAAACTGATACTTTTAAAAATCGGATCCGGTTTTACCCGATATTCAATCAAAGCACGATCACGCATCCCGCCCAGTGAGTATAACCCGGTCAGAATGCTGGAAATCTGATACTCCATTTCAGCATGACTAATCATCCGCCCGGAAATACTTTTGTAACGACCTTCTCCAAAACGGTCCGCCACAACAATAATCCCATCGCCTCCAGCACCCTGCGCTGGCTTAATGACAAAGTCATCGTGCCCTTCAATAATCTGACCAAGCGTTCTAATCTGCTGTTCTGTTTCAATAATGCCATACAGTTCGGGAACATTGATTCCCGCTTCAATCGCATACTGTTTGGTAATAATTTTATCATCTACCCGCTGATAATATCGCCGGTCATTATATTTCAGAATATAATCGGCATTTCGCTGATTAATTCCCATAATGCCACGAGCTCTGAGCGCCTTCCAGGTCTTAATATAGGAAAACATTGGTCAGCCCTCTTTAATTAGTGCTTTAAACCGGATTAACTCTGTCAGGCGATAGCCGCGATAACGTCCCATAGCCAACATGAAACTGACCAGAATCAAAAGAATACCCGGGAACGTAAAGACAAAATAGGAAAGCTCAGGCAGATTCATTAGATAATAAGCAATAGAGGCGGTAAAAAGCGTTCCAATTGCTACTTTAAAGGCAAAACTTCCTCCACGCTCTTCCCAGGTAATGGAAAGCCGCTCAATGGTCATGGTAAGAATAACCATTGGAAACAGCGTAACCGACAAACCCTGATCAAGGCCCAGCTTATGACTTAAAAGGCTGATAATTGCCAGAAGCACAACAACAAAGGTCAGCACAACCGATAAACGCGGTAGCATCTGTAGCTTCAGATGTTCCAAATAAGAACGAACTGAGAGCCCCAGGGTAACAATAATGGTAAAGAGTGAAATACCAAAACTTAAGCCTGTATCACGAAATGCCAGCGCAATCAACACGGGTGTAAATGTTCCCAGCGTCTGAACCCCAACAATATTCCTCAATAGTAAAATAATCAACACACCAAAAGGAATAACAACCATGGTTAAATAGGTTTCCTGCACCTGAATTGGCAGACTATAAAGAGAATAGGTTAAAAAATGACTGGCATTCTCATCAGAAAGTTTATTGTAAATCAATCCCTTTGCCGTCAATTCACGGTTATCAACACTGAAACTGACCTGCGCCTGAGAACTGTTGGTAACCCGCAGCAAATCATCATCCCCAACCCACCAGATAATTCGATCACTGGAAAGACCTCGCTTTCCTGTGGCCAAATTAAAATAATGCCAGCGTCCTTTTTTAGCTGATTTACCACTGGCTTCAGCCGGTGATGTTTCAATAAAACTGCGTACCCATAATTCAGGCGCCTGATTACTACCCACATAAAGTCGTAAAATATGGGCCTTTTGAATAGGAATGTGTGCCTGAGATAATAATATTTCAAGCGTCTTTGCCAGATTTTGCACAGACCGATCATTACCAAGCAAAGCTTTGGCATTATCATTTGCAGAATCATTGAGGAGTTGAATCGCTGCCGTAATAAACGTCGAAGTATCTGATGAATGTTCGCGAATTACCGCGATCAAATTATCTGCAGCCACTTTTTGTGCCTCTTTAAGCACAAATTTTTCCCGGTAAATTTTCCCTTTTGTTTCAATAACTTCAGGAGTATCATGATCTCGCTCTGAAATCAGCATCCGATAGTAAAGCGTCTGTTGCCCGGAAGCCCGACGTGCAGACAGTGTCAGAACCTGATTGCCATACTCATCCTCTTCACGGCTATTACCATATCCTTTAGCCAGAATGCTGTCCTGATTGAGCCGAATATAATCGCCTGTTTTGCCTGTGGGCACGAAAAACTGAACTTTAACCGGCCTTGTCCCGCGAACCAGAAAGTTTATTTTGGCATCAACTGTCCAGACCTGCCCCGTTGACTGTTCGGTCACAGGAATTTTTAACACAAAGATCTGATAAGCAATAGAAGCCGCCCCTGCCAGAAAAAGCAGCGCAATTAAAATCTTCAAATGTAATGATAATGCACGCATATGGTATGACTCCAGAGAGTTTTTATTATTTACAGACAGGTTTTAACTGCCCTTTAATAGAAGGATCTACAACAGCTGCAAACTGTTCTAAAGCATTAGTACCGATTAAAAACGAGTATTTAAAGGTAGAACGCCCGGTAAGATTGACATGGATTTTTTTAAGTGTTTTCCCAATGCAAACATTCATTTCAATGACTGGCCGAAGATATAAATGATTCTGTTCTGTATTGCTCTCATCATCCTCTTCACGGCTATTACCATATCCTTTAGCCAGAATGCTGTCCTGATTGAGCC
>JARJEC010080487.1:0-18412 GCA_030264575.1 Tachinus sp. AB-2021 | reverse complement strand
GTATGTATGTATGTATGTATGTATGTATGTATGTATGTATGTATGTATGTATGTATGTATGTATGTATGTATGTATGTATGTATGTATGTATGTATGTATGTATGTATGTATGTATATTGAAAATCAGTTTTATAAAATATCAGTTTATGACCAGTTCTTTGTCAATTTGTATAGATTTTAACTTACTTACTTACTACATATTATTGAAATCTAGATAAAATTCTACATTTAATAAAAATATATCGCACTATAGGTTCTATTTGAAAAAAAGTCGATCAACTATTTAAAAAAATGTAAAGTCGAAAAAGAATACTGACTTCGTCACTGATTTTTTTTGTTTCCATAACTTAAGAAATAAACTAAATAGAAAACCGTTTTCCTTAGAAACTAAAAATGATAGAAAAATCTGTTTATTACTATTAAACTTATCTCAGAAAATTAGATCGAGAAAACCTTATAAAAATTCATCTAAGATTATTAGTTTTTGAGATAAATTATAGTAACGTCCAAATTTTTCCACCCTGTACAAAAAACAAAAGTTACAAAAGTTGTTCAAAGTGCCCTTGTCATCTTAGTCTGAAGGATACTCGAACTATGTATTTCTAAATCGCCATCATTGGCTCGGCTCAGCTCAAGGCCATTTACAGAAGTACCATAAACTAATGTTTCAAATGTGCCCAAAAAAAAATATAGAGGGTTCTAATTGGGTAATCTTGCAAACCATAAAACAGAACTGCCCCTTTTCACAAATCTACTTAAAAAGTTTATTGTAAATGCTATTTAACGGCTATCGAAAAATTAACTAGTGCACCAACATGCCGGAATCATATTTGTTGAAATTGGTCCATAGGAATATTGTAAATGAACATACATTGTGTTCTGCAGAAAGTTTAGAAGTAGCGCCTTTTGATTACATGTTGCCTACAATACCTATCCAAATCATAAATGAAAAAGTTTCTGATGTCCAGATTTCTGTAGCATGGAGATTTTGGTAGGCCAATACATGCGTATACTGAAAATTTATCTTTTAGTGTAAACCAGGGTTTATCCCTAAAAAGAATATTGGCAAAAAATCGGGGTCTTCAGCATCATTGGGCAAAAACCAGCGACAAAAAAACTGTACGTGCTTAATGAGTAAGTGAATATGAAGCCTGCACTCGCTGTATGGTATGGATAAAGCAGTTACACGTGGAAGATTCTCCAAACAAGAGTAGCTAAAAAATATCTCATATCTTAGTTGATATTTTAAGCACGCCCATCCCCGGATTATACTTATTACGTGCCAGAATTAGTTCTTCTACTTTAGAAGTGGATACCGACCTATGTCTTCCGAGTAAATAGCAATGTTTGTTTAATGAACCACCAATGGAATCTTTGGTAAATTCTTTTCAAAGATAGGATGTCAAGGAATCTCGAGATTTGGATAAGCTTCAAAATAAACAATAAAAACGTCGCGCTTTAATCGCAATCTCAATAGCACCACAATACATAAAATGAATATCAGCTAATTCTGCGTTAGAGTAAACAGTAGTAGCAACCAAACACTTCTGCACTGACAACAATAGTGAAGTATTTAATGTTTATTTTAACCATCACTAAATATGTTTTTGAAAATTTAAAAAAAAGTGAAAAAGAATAACATTCTGTATATTTCAATATTTTATTTATATTGAACACCCTGTAATGTCTAAAATTATTTTTTTAAATCAATAAAAATTGGCAAAATATTTAAAAACAATGAAACACGTCAATTTTTATTTTAAAGGAGACATTTTTTGACATACTATCGACATATATCAGACTGCACACTGAATCAACAAATATTTAAAAAAAATTAAATACTGCTGAATTACTGACATGATGACTTTACAAAAACTAAAATTTTTAAAGGGTGTTCCTTGGAGGGAATGGGGAAACTGTCACACATGTCAACAGTATATCAAAAGTTGACGCTATTATTGAATTTTTTAATTTGCCACAATTTTCTAAGATATCGAAGATGGATACTTTTAAAAAACATCCTGTATAATAAAATTTATAAATCTAATATATTTCGATTTTTAAATACATCTCACTACAATGGCCTACTAATTTTTAAATTTTAATATATTTATTAAGTAACATTTCTTATAATTATAAGTGTTTCTCAATATAAACAATGTTTGAGAACACCAAATACTAATTAAGTTTTCAAATGTAGATTTAAATAAGACATTGGAAAATTCCATATGTTCTCTTTAAATTAATGCAATATGTATTTTCGTGTGACCCAAAGGTAACATTATGTTAATACATGTTGTATATACCTCTAAACCGGAACATAGTACGTGTTGCATAATAGCTGCCAGGTACTTCCGTTCTTGTGGGGGCGGCGCTGTTTACATGGTGTCGAACAGTCCCCCATATCGGCCCAACAGAACATCGTAATTGTACTTGCATGTCATATCATGCTACGTATTACCTCTATAAATATTCTTCTTTGATGGAAAATTATGTTTAATATGCGGACATGAATTTACATGTCAAGGTCTTGTATCACGGAACGGTCGAAAAAAAAAACCGTAATGTGAGAACACATTTCGCCTAGGTGTAAAAATACTTATGTTAATTACAATATTAAATTAAATTTACATGTGGTTATAAACACACGCCAGGAATCATTAAAAAGGTATTAAAATTATATTAAAACTGTAATTATATAGTTTAGAAATGAAACATCATATATGGTGTTCTTTGCGGTTGTATATAAACTTATTATTAAGATGTGTTAACTGATAAGTGGACAGAATGCATACATAGGGACATTGTTTATTTTCTAATTTGGTTATCACGAACATATATCATGCAAATACTTTAATACGAAGTATTAAAACGTCGTTACTGCACTCTTACTACTGTTTCAATGCATTATTCTGCAAATTAGAGTCTTGTAATGCAATCGGATTATTTTTTTCTCAGATTAACATTACCTCAAAATTCAATGACCAGAAATAAGTTAGAAACTAATGTTTAGTTATACCATCGATAATTAAATTTATACAGCAATATTAAGCATGCAAATAGAGAAAGTTTTTAGTAAAAACATGTTATTTTATATCAAACTCAAATATTAATTTTTGGTCCTAGAATGACAAATATTGCATATTAATTTTGAAGAAAAAAAAAACATATTTGATGCCTTTTAAACAAAGTTTAATATTAAATTATTGAGTCCAACTAAAGATTTTAAATCCTTATTAAATGATCAAATTCATCCATTATTACGCGGTAAGTTGTATTTCTATGAAAACAAATATCCTAATTATAATAAAATATTATTTTATTTGATTATTTTCCAGGAAATGGATTCAATGTGCATTTTTGAAGGTACTACATAACATAGATGCATTTTGTAGTCTTTTTTTTCGATTTATTTAGTTTTAGAGCACGGCAACAACAAAGTAAAAATGTCATATTATTGATTGATTAAACCGAACAATAACATCGGTTTCGAAATTAATATTTTTAATTCAGAGTTGACATAAAAAATGTTTTCAGCCTGAGATCCAAACAATTCGGAAATTTTTAAAATCTATAACGATGTTAGAAAAAAAACACTTTTTTGAGCACCTGATGTATTTTTTCCGCACAAGACCCACCAAAACAAAACAAACAAAAATAAAAATTGTGATTTATAAAATAAATCAAAAACAAACAAAAATACAATTTAAAGTTGTAAATCGGAACCGATTAAACTTATAAGATATAAGATAACAGAGTATTCAGCAAAAAAGTCCAACTTGAAACGTAATATTTTAATATTGTAATTTATAAAATTAAAACTTTCTAAAAATAATCATTTTTGATAAAATGATTATTAAAATTTTTTAAAGTTTTGATGGAAAACCTACTAAAAATTTCGATTAAATTCAAATGAAATTTAATTTTTACTTTCTTAAATAAAATGCTGTTTTACAGTCCGCGTGAAGAAGTTTTACTAAAAATTGTGAGCGTGCTTGACCACACACCAAAAGTAAAATTTAATTATTAAAACAACTAAATTTTATTATATTTTTCATAGATATTTCTATTGATCACTAAAATTTGTCAAAATAAACCAAAATAACCCGTAAATGTACCAGACAGCGTTGCATACTACTTGTCAAAACTGTATGTGTAATGTTTCTTTTAATATGACGCATGTAGTGATAAAAATGTCAAGCCAAGTGAAGTTTGTGTTCTAGAAATATTAGTGACAATGACAAATAATATCATAAATGACGATGACAATATAAAATACCTAATTGCAAAGCTTTCCTTAAAAAATATTAGACCCCATGCTACATATATTCCATGTATCAAGGTAGCATCCTCATCTTGAGATTGATATTGGTATCACTATTAGTGTAATATATAGATATTCTTCATTTTTAAAAATACAGATATGACCATTTCTATTCTTGTTCTTATATTTGTTGTTAAATCTCCGTTTGTTCTATCCAGGTTCTTAGGTATTTATGTGTCTGCATATGTTCTATGAATATAAATTTATTTGCTTTTGTGGGGATTTTGTCTTCAGGTTTTAGCGCTTTCTAAGAAGTAGCTGATTTATCATGTTTTAATTTACCAAAACTTTCTCAAAATCAATGTAGAATGTACTTCTATACATTCTGATTTCCATCTTAACAGCGTTGAAAAGAGACGTTCAAAGACGGCTTTTCTTCCCAACTTCCTCGCGGAATTTTAAACTTTTTGTATATTCGTTTGAGCTTTAAATTGTGACTCAATAGTACAATAGTTTCTTGAGAATAAGCACAAATATAGATGAAAAAAACTGTTTAGAATTTCCTTTTTTATTTGTAGATGTTATTGAATATGATATAAAAAGTATCATTTACATCGTTATCAAACATTTTGTTGATTCCACAGGTGTTTGTTCACAGCCAATAGCTTTACTAGGCATTGTAGCTTCCGTAAAGTCTAGTAACGGCCGTAACAAGACACCTAAAAATGTTTGATCACCATGGAATTAATAACCTTTAGAACGTACTCGATAAAATCTACAAAAAGGGGCAGGGAATATTCTATTTCCGATCATAGTATTTTTAAGTGTTCGTGATTTTCGTTACTTTTGGAGGTCTTTTGTCAGTTCCAAACGGTACAATTTGCATCTCCTTAGTTGTCAATTTGAGACCTTGGTTGATTTGATTGTGTTGCCTGGTGCGTTGTTGTAAACCAGCCGTGTCGATTACTTTTTTGTGCATGTAGAAGTAGAAGTAGAAGAAAAAAGATAAATAATATTAAATTATATATATATATATATATAATGTTTAGCACAAAAGTCGTGGACAGGCATGTTAAATCTTTATCGCTTGCCTTGTATTGTAACAATAAATTTTGTTGCATTTAGTAACTTTAGATATTACCATTTACATAGAGAAAGCATTTCAATACATCTATAGCGAAAGCGGAGTCAGAATTTTTAATAAAATAAAACTTTCTTTACAATTGTCTCAGTACGCTGTATGACAATAGCCATATCAGTTCTTCTTTGTAAAACATATGTCAACAATACTAGAATTTCCCCATGCCAGTGTAGCACATAAGATTATGATTGAAGTAAAATAAAATAAGCTGAAAGTTCAATAATAGGTATAGCATTATTTAGTCTTTTCAAACGGTATATATGTTTGCATAGTTTGCTTGCGTGTACCTATCCATGTTCATTCCAAGTGAATTTAGAGTAAATATCCAAGAATTTGTGTGAAAAAATTAAATGAAATTGATGTTTTATTCAAAAATGCAACTTTAGCAGTTTATCTTTTATTTAATGAAAGCATATCTGACATTAACTAATGATTGTCTAAAATTTTTGTATGGCGTTGTATTTTGGTCCTTTAATGTTTCTAATACTTTATATGTCAATTTAGATATAGTATCTGCATATAAAATAACAGACGCATCATCGAATATGCTTGGTAATTCATTTATGTATATTAAAAACAGCAAAGAGCCAAGAACAGACCCTGGTGGTACCTTATGATTCATTTTGATAAAATCTAAATCATTGCTTCCCCCCATACAATCTGAAATCTATTCTGATAGATAAGACAATATCATTTTACAGGTAGAATGTAAGAAGTAGTAATATAATTTTCCAACTAATTGTTTCAATAAATTTATTAAAAATATAAATTAAATTCCTTTGGGTTAAACTACATTTGTTTTAAGATGTGCTTTTATTATAATTTGAATGTATAATTTGTAATTTGTAATTGATCACATAATTTTTGAATTGAATTTTTTTAATATATAGTTGTCGTTCTTATTTCCGCTTCTTTGAAAGCATTATGATAATTGTATTTTGTAAATGAATAGATTAATTTCCAGGTTTCTTTCAGATCACATTAATGTTTATTTTGTAATATTTAGCAATTTATTGTTTCTTCGGAAATGATTCGAATGGAAGATTTTGTGGTCTAAATACAAATGAATCAATATTGTACTCTGCATCAATATTTGCTTTTTTAAAGCTCCAGTTACTAAACCGAATCGATTACCTTGAACCGGTTGAAGAACTGTCTCAATCTAAAATGTTTAAAAAGGAACAAGAAGCAAAGCGATAAAAACAAATTGCACCTTGAACAAAAACCTGTTTTATTGTAAGAAGTTACAAAACCAATATAATTTAAAAAAGCATTTTAACATTTATTATATTCGATTTTGGTTGTTGCAGCCACTAAACACTTTCTATTACTAAAATGTGTACCCGATCAGCAAAAAAGTTGGACAAACCTGTTAAAGAGACTAACTAGACTCTCATAAGTTGCTATATTTTGGCAATATTTAATTAAGATTAGATTTTGTTGGCTTTATAAATGCAAATTTTGAAATAAATTTGTTAATTATTTAAATTTATATTATTAATAAATGTATTAGATGTTGTTAGACAATTTAATAAGTAAAAGTGTCTACACCTCAGAGACAATAAAAAATTCGATTGATTCGGCTATTTTTTGATGGAATTACATAATTACAGTATTAAGGTAAAGAAAATATTATTTGCCGGATGATGCCATTGTGTGGTGAAACATTGTTGCGGAAAATAATAAAAGTTTTTGAATTTGTAAAAGATATTTTCTTCACCTTAATACTATTCTATTAGATGTAATTGCACATGCACTTTTTAATTGCACAATATAATACTTTATTTAAATTACCATGGTATATAATAATTACCCTTCTTGATATTTTTATGTATATTGATAAGAATTTATGCAAACAGCATAACGCATAAAAACATATTTCTGAACACTTGTGATGCTACGGAAACATTCATAAAATTATTCGGGCGATGTATATTATAATAAAAGCACCCAAGTAAATGTAAAAGTAGTAAAATTATATTCATTCTGCATATACAAGAATAAGCAGTTAAAAATGTTGCTTGTACAAAATTTTATGTGGCGAAATATGTCCGTAATGTATATCTCACGTAATTAATCTTAACTTTAAAAACATTAAATGCAGATAAATATCATGGAAACTTCCCTCATTTTTATTTGTAATAAAATGGTCCCCATAAAATCCAGCATTTAATATCTTTTCTGATTTTTAGACGGCCACTAGGTCGGTGGTCCTTTTGGCGCTCGTTTATCACTTTGAGGCACCCTGTTTACGTTATCTGCCGTTACACATTCATTAACATTTCTTTAATTCTATTATATAGATCGGATAGTTAACTATAAAACAGCGAAATGCAACCGAAACATTAACATGCCTATTAAAATTGTGTTTTTTAAATTCTTTTTGGAATTTCTCAGTCGGAATCCCTTTGAAAATCTTTTATCAAACTTGGTTGAATATGAACGAGGGTGCAATATAAATTAAAATATACTGCTCTATAAATTTATTAATAGCCGCCGCTTATACAGGTTCTTGGGATAACTTACATTATTCAGACATTTGTATTTAGTGTAAAGATATTCAAACTAACAATTTTCTTGAATATGTAACTTGCGGTCCACATAAAATCCTTTAATAATTCTCATATATTTGTGGTTAATTATATTGATCTTATTAATTAACGGGAAATCGCGATTACTAATGAGATACATGCAAGAGAAGACAGGTGTGTTCTTTACACCTGGACTGACATATACACATGTCATACAAACCACACTAGCATTTTAACACAAGACATGTTTCAGAAAAATTTACAGCACGCAACAACGTTGCTAATTTGACTAATTAAATTAATAATTTCTCTGAACCAATGTTGCGGTAATTAGTTGTGAATAGCAGCGGTGTAACTCTTGTAATTACTGCAAAACACTATGTTCTATGTCATTGATTGAATATTGCAAGCATATAAGGAATACTGGGATTACTACTAAGTAATTGTTAAGCAGCTTGAATGCTGATAAATGTTAATGTGTTGTAGCTTCTTACTTTTAAACATGGTATTACGAGCATCGTTTAAACAGGTTCCGATTAAATATAAATTTTGCTTTTAATTGATTATAGGGTTACATGAATATTCATTAAATTTATACAAAAAGGAAGAATTTAGTCAGCGATTCTCATAAATATATAGAATCAAACTATTTAATATAAATATAATCCGCATATTTATCAATTAAACGTGCAAGAGTTATAATATCCTGCTTCAATAAATTAGTATTAAAAATATTTTTTTTGTTTTTTTTTAAATAATCCAATATCAAAGGCAACTGAATTTAAAATGCAATATTGATTATCTGCCAAAAAATTGCATTCAACCAATAATTTTATTTACTTCAATTTAACAGACATTGTAATTTTATTGGCTTCTTTCTAAATAATTTTGTAGATATATTGTTTTATGATTACTTAATCTAATTGAATAATCGGGCATAAAGAAAAAAGCACCAGATTTAGAGAGAAAACTAACAATGTAACTAAATTTTGATTAACTACATAAGAAAATTGATGGATAATTCGAAATACAAGATTAGAAATGGTACTGCTACATAAGTACTTCTATACCGTCTGATACAAACTACTTTTGACTAAATATATCGTAATATAAAAACATAGTAGTATTATTTCGAATTTTTGTAACTATATTATATTATATTATATTATAAGTTTCGGTTTAATAATATATTTTTTATTGCATACTCATTGGTTAAGTGCAATAATATATTGGTGTAAAAACCCTGTTCTTTTTTAATATCCATTCTGGATATTTTTGTAAATTGAGGCAAAATTTAAAAAAACTACTTAAGCCCGTCAATTTTTATTTTATGGGATTATCTTCTAACATTCTGTTCACATGAGTGTCAGTTTCGTTCTCCCCTCAAACAAGTCCCACCTTGTGACACCTCATTTGAAAAGTCTTTATGTCAGCAATTAACTGTGCATATTAAAAAAAAATAGATATGCAGTATAATTAATTATTCAATTTAACATAAAATAAGCAAAATTAATATACTGTTGACATGTGTGTCCGATTCCCCCTTTCGCGTCTTCGGCGGTCTGAAATCTTGTTCTTTTTAATGAAATTTTGACTTTGTGAACAATCAGGCAAATACAGCGGATCATCTAACACTGAATCTGATGAATAATAATACTAATAATAGTAATATTTATAATAATAAATATAACAAACTTACATAACACTATTCATAAATTGGAAAACTATGTTTTTACAAAATAAGAAACACCACTTTTATACAACGCTGCTATATTAGCAGACAAAATCTACACATTCTTGGATCTCAACAACGTAAACAGACAAACAGAGACGGACAACAATCAACATAATGATAACTTACTTACAACTAGCCTTGCGTGGAAGATATTCTAACAAAGTTGATCAGACACATGTCGACAAAGACGAGTGCATAATAGATATATTAAAGATTGCATAAGGTGACAAAATACATAAATAAAATTATTCGGTATTTTGCACTGGTCCATCCTTTCTGTCTCATGGTCAAGCTATTTAGTTTGCTCTTGCCTGGCTGATAACTTCTGGATGTATGTATCCTTAAACGGAAGGCTTTATGATTGCTATACAGGATAGTTATGCACACTAGGAACTACAGAAAATACATAATACAAGATAGTATTCGACAATAAGTGCCGCAAGTGTCACACAAAACCTGAAACAATACAACATATCATTTCAGCTTGTTCACCTATCACACAAAGTGATTATAAACACCGACCCGACAATTTTAGAAAACAAGACACATAAAATATATTGAGACCGCGCAATTATCATTGACAGAACACTAGACCATAACAGGCAGAACATTACATTTATTGATAAATTAAACAAACTTACGTACTTAATAGACATTGCGGTTCCCAATATCCATAACTTATAAAACACACAAACAGAGAAAATGACAAAATACATAGAATTTGCAATTGAAGTAAAAGGCCTGCAAAGGATGGACAAAGTAATTATTGTACCGATAATTATATCTGCCACAGGTCTAATACCACAGTACACATGAAGTTGCAGGAAGCAGTTTTACCCAGCATGTGTCGGATTGTAAGAAAATTGTAATGTTTCTGTCTCTAGTAAAAACTGTGTATACTTTACAAACGTGATACCTTTGGTGAAAACATAAAAAAACGCCACCACGTACCCGAGCTTTAGAAAATTAACACAATATTTCAACAACCAACAAATGAATTCTAAGTTAGGACTAAACCTACACGTTTCTACTGCTTGTTGCTATTAGTAACTAAAGGGGTACCATTCAAAGCAACAACAATTAAGATTCCTTCTTTTACAACGTAAGCTTAAGCAAATTATCCTTTAAATCGCAACCTGGCAGTAGGTAAAATGCAAACCCATAATATGGAGACTACAAAAGTGGACAATATATCCGAAGAAAATGATAATGCGCTCATATTATATAATTACAAAAAACAAAGAAGACACAATAAGATATATACAAAGACTATATCAATATATTATTATTAATCATGCAGAGCTTAGAGACCTAACAACTGAACAAATAGCAATACATAGAAGATCTACAACCAAAAATATATTAATAACATAACTTATACTTGAAATACTTAAAAAAGAGGTTGCCAAATATCTAAAAAAAGAATCAGAAGAAACAAACAATAAAACAGAGAAAAATTAACTTAAAACCCAGGAGCAGGAAGAAAATACAGAAAAAAACACATGTATTAACATACATAACAATGAAAATCAAAATGGTGTTTTAGAACACAATGAAATCATACAAATCCGTGAAGATAATGATGAAATTTTATTACACATACTAAACGTATTTTCAGAATTTGTTACATTATACAAGAACACCGGCCCAACTGGTAGAGAATATATTCGAAAAATTCCAAAAATGCACTATGCAAATTTATAAACTTATTGCATATGTTAACAAAATAATTGAAAAAAAATTACTCTAAATACATCACAAAAGAAATTATGCTTAGTTTATTGTGCAGCTATAACAATAACATCAATAGAAAAGAGAAAATTCGATAATGCAAAGTATAATGACCAAAGACAACATAAAAAACCACCGTGGAAAAGACGCCTAGAAGCAAAAACTGAAATCCCGAGAAAAAATATTAGACAGCTAATAAGGTATACCCAAGGAAGTAACACTCCAAAACTATTATAGATAATAAAACATCTATTTGTACATTTGCAATCAAATGGCATACCAACTTCAGAAGAACACATACATGAAACACTAACCCTGCTTAAGCTACAAAAATAGAAACTGGCTACAATGAGCCATAGTCTTAAAAGATATAACATTTTAATGGAAAGAAATCATCAAAACAAACTATTTGAAAATAACGAAAGAGCTTTCTACCAAAAAAAAAAACTTGTGCAAATCCCCAAGCATCAATCCTAACAAACATCTACGATATCTGAGAAAATATGTAGTCAAAACCAAATAAACATAAAAATTATACTAGCTGGATAATTAACAAAGAAATGAGTCAGAGCAATATCAAAGAAATGGAAGACATAAATGTTACAGCAAATGATGTTAAAAGTGCTATTAAAAAACACATAAAGCTGCGAGGTCAGATAAAATTTAAAATTTCTGAAGACAAAAACTAACAAGTACACATAAATATATTGCAATCAGTTAAACAAACTGATAAATAACCCCGAGTATTAGCCATCGTTCCTGACATTAGGTATCACACACCTACTACCAAAAAAACAATCCAGATACTGAAAATCCCGCAATCTACCGGCAAATATCGTGTTTACAACATACAAAATTTTAACAAGTATTATCACCTACAAATTAAATTAACATATTGAGAAACACCAAGTGAATTCAAGCGAACAAAAATGCAAAAGCAACACAAGAGGATGCAAAGAACAAATTATAACTGACAATGTAATTACCAATCAAGCTCAGAAACAAAAGAAAAAATTATACATGGGATATATTGACTACAGAAAAGCCCTTGACTCAATACCTTACCCTTGGCTTATACAAATCCCGAAGATGTATAAAATTAACCCAATAGTTATTCATTTTTTAATGATTACCGTGACCACATGAAAACTAGACTTATCGCCAAAACTTGTTCTAACAATGTTTCCAGTAAACTGTTACAAAATAGGAAAAGGAATAATCATTCCCTACGTGCCTTCCTTTTCTGGCTTACAATCAATACATTGTCGGGTACACTAAACAAAACATAATATGAATATAAAATAAACAATCAACTTAAAATAAACCATTTAATCTTTATGGATGATATTAAAATATATGCTGCAACAAAAGCTACTAGTACAAATTATAAAACTCCTGAATGAAATGAGTAGTAATATTAACATGGCATTTAATACAGATAAATGTAAAATTATTTATTTATAAATATTATTGAAAAAAGTAAATGGGATGAAACCAATGATATACCATTACAAAGAGACAAAAATAACGTCAATAAAAGAAAACAAAACGTATAGATATCTGGAAATGACACAAAACACAAAAACCGATCATGGCTTAATGAAAAAAAAGTTTACCGAAAAATATTAATTAAGGCTGAAATCTATCATTAAAACTAAATCAAACAAAAAAAACATAGTAAAAGCTATAAATACATATGCAATCTCGTCCCTGACATATTCATTTGAAATAATAAAATGGTTAAACACAAAGCTTGAAATACTAGGCAGAAAAACTAGAACTTTATTAACAAAATATAATATGCATCATCCAAGAACATTTAAAAAAGAGTTAATATACCAAGACATAGAGGTGGAATGACTATAACTAACATTACACATACAAGCAAATACATAAACTACGTGAATAGTTCAAATGACACCTAACAACAAAGCATGCTTTAGTTAAGTATAGTTGTTGTCTACTTGGTTTAGTTAACCAAGTAGACAACAACTATACTCCTCTGCGGCTTCAAGAAGAATTAACTATACAAACAAATAAATAAGGAAAAAGAAGAATGGATACAAAAAACACGGTAAACACTACTACCAAATACATAAAAGTAATATAAACCTAGAATAGACAAATAACTGGCTATTAAGTGGTTACCTCATACCCAAAACAGGAGAATTTATAATAGTAATACAAGATGACAACAAGAAACTATAGAAAATATATATTAAAAGAAAAGATCGAAGATTACTGCAGAAAATGCTATAGGCTGAATGAAACCATAACACACATCATATCCGGATGTGAAAGACTAGCACCGACTAAATACACTAACAGACATAACAAAGTGGCAAACATAATACACCATGAACTTAAACACAATATACTTCGAATGGACATACAAAGAGAATATATATATATATATATATATATATATATATATATATATCAACCAAAAACTATTACTGAGCCAGAAACACATACTATACTATGATCTACCTCTTCAAACTGACAAAACATCAACAATAGACCGAACATTATACTAAAACAAAACATAAAACAAATAAACACACTTACTTTATTGATGTTGCTATACCTAGTAAAAACCTAAAACAGATAGCTGAAAAAAAGACAAATATAATGATCTAGTATATAAAATTAAAAAATAAGAAAACAGGAAAAAGTAGAAGTAATAACAATTGTAATATCGGTAACTGGAGATATTCCACAGATTATAATAGAGACGCTAAAAATTCTCTACATATTCATATACAACATCTAACAACTATTCATAAGGCCGTCCTACTTGAAAGCTCATATTACAAGAGCATTTTAGGAAGCATTAAAAAGCGTATATCCTTGGATAAACCGTTCCGCATATCCAAATTCAAAACAAGAATAATAAGCTTGAAGAAAAAAATATATAAATCAAAACATATACATTGACCACTCATACACTTCATGAAAATATATCAGTATCATGTATGTATGTATATGGACATCAACAAAACAATTGATACTGTTTGTTCGGCACCAATGAATAATATTCCTATCTTCATCCATATTGACAACTTCCTCAAATTATATTTTCACAAGTATAATGGTCTGAGAGACAACTAATTTAGATAATTAATACGGTCTAGTCAAATTCATGCATATTAGATCTTTAATATTTTGTAGCAAAGTATCTGTTAATAGTTCCCAAGGTCTAAAATTTAAAGTTACGCAACTAATTGAAGCATATTATGTACTTATAAAATACACAACATTGCAAAAATAAAAATTAGTTTAATAATTTAAACACGTGTTATTTTTATCATTGGTTTGACGTGAAATTATATACATTTATACTATTTACACATCAAAACAGATGTAATTTAACCTTAATTATGTATGTATGTTAAGCGATATTTAAAGTGTCAATCAAAAGCTACACATAATTGTTTTATAATAATAATATTAATTGAGTTGGATAGTATCATCGTGCGATAAAAATTATATTGATAATTAAGTTTAAGATTATTTTCTAATTTCTTGTTCCATAAGTAAATGCGGCAAACTATAACAAGTAATTAATAACTAGTGTGTTTAATAAATTGCAAAAGGTTCTATAAAAGTCGTAACCGAAAATTGGTTCGAATTTAGATTGTTTTCAGGTTTTTCACTTTATAAATATTCAAATTAGCAACGTGAGTTGAAATGCGTGCTTGCATATAATTAAAGTATGTAAAGATACCATATTTAAAAGGAATAAACCGTTCCTGATCAATTAAAACATCTACAAGGGTTAAGTGTTTGTACCGGAAACATATGTTAAACCTAATATCAGATCTAAATCGGACATCCAGTAAAACGAATGGATCGTAATTATCGATTAATCGTGTAAAGTGTAAAAACTCCTTCACACCCAATTATGCACGTTTCAATATCATTAATCATAACTTCAGCTTTTTTATAATATACGCATTTTTATTAAAGTTTCCTGTTAAGAAACGTTTAACCGTAACTTATAATAGCTTGCTAATAGTTTCACATTATTTCCTAATGGTATGCACTATGTGGTGAAAATTCATAACAATGCCATTATATGGGTTATAAATTACGTGGTGGTATTTTTTATTTTGCTTCTAATTTGCTAGAATTCAAACGTTATACGCATTTAAATAAATTATACAAAAAAGTATACATTAGTACTTAGCAGTTCAACACTTTAATCGAATATTTCCGTTTTTGTACAGTAACATTTATGTTTATAGCTTGAATATAATGAATAATTAATTATTATTTAATATGAGTATTTATATATAACAAATGCCTTCTGTTGCTCACAAAGAATGAGTGGAGTCAGTGTCGAAGGCGAGAAGGTGAAATTAAAATTATGCCAATTAGTGTACGATAGACATTAATGATGGTCAGCAGGTGTTCAATATTCGTTTCACTTCAAAAGCGTGAATTGTGCAAAGTCCACAATAGGGGCTAAACAAACAGTTTACAGAACAAAAGAATATTCATTACAAATCAATTATAATTGCTAAAGCAATTAACGAGCATGCTTATTAATAATTCATATAAGATGCACTTCGTTTTTTGTTGTTGTTTGATCACTGAATCGTGTATACAGCATTCAATTCACGTCCGTGATACCGATGTGTCTTGTAACTGGTTTAAAATGCTGGCGTTCGAGGTGCACATAACATATAATTACACCGTATTAAATATCATGAGCGTGACATTTCATTGGCCGTCCTTATAAACTTTAAATTATACGTATTATTGCGTTCATATTAAGACACCTATAATAATAACTTTTTTTTAGTGGATTTATGTTTTAATTAATTGCAAATGCATTAATATTAAATGTGTCATCATATATCAAAAAGCTTCTCGTAAATAAATTGAATGTCAGAAATTACTTGCAACTTTTTTAAGTGTGTAAGTGATACTACATGTTCATTAACTAACAATTTATTAAAATGGAAATGGTTTGTTATGGCTTGTATTTAAGCCATAACAAAGCAGTGTAAATTACTCAATTTTTATCTAATACTATTTAAGCAATAGTAGCACTTTATCTATTACACGCATTGCACATTAGAAATTACAGCTCAAAGAAATGGTTCAATTTTTAAAAACAAAGCCCGTGGTACATACAATATTTTATTAAGTTTTATCCATCCATATACTTTAGATTTGATTTAGAGTAAAATACTCCAGGTAATTTTTACGTGACCATATATTACAATTTCCCTTTTTCCATTGTTATACATTCTAGGCAACTATAATTATTGATATTTGAGTTTTTTAATTACCGCATGGGCGGTTAGAACTTATTACGAACGCATTACAAACTCCAATTTTGGAATTCAAAAACCAAGCATAATAAACGTGTTGTATGAAGAAAAATTTTAACAATGAAGTCTGACTTTATAAAATATCACCCCATTTAAAGGTAATGCTACAAGGAAGCAAGTGGACACCGAAAGAATATCCTTACAAAATGCAAGGAAACATTCGGTACACAACACAAAAATGGCTCTTAAACTGGCATATATAAAGGCAAGCACTAGAAAAGGCAGATTACGTTTTCCTTTATGTCCGTGATCTTCAAGCAAGTATGACCGCCATTGATTGATGTGCCAAAAGCATTGTAATAGTTAGAACTACATCCAATTAAACCAATTACCATAATATTTGATAGACAAGCAAGAATATATGCGTTACAATTGCCAGTAATATAACCTAGATATTTCTTGTACCGGCAGTCTATAGACACTGGCTATATATTAAAAAAAGTACCTTATGTCGCGGATGATTCTAGTACAAAAAGGTTCTACTTAATCTGCTATGTGAATGTTTTGTTTTTATTTTTATATTTTAGATCATTGCCTATAGTAAACAATGGCTTGTTTTGATAGAAGCAACAGCTTATAAGGTGACTTAGAATCCTTGACCGGTGGATAGAAAGCAGGATTAAAATTTGTTACATTTTTAAGATCCAAACACACAACCTCTAGCTTGTTATTTTGCCACGCATATGCTAACTTAAAAAGAGCTGATAACAATTCTTTGGCAAAACTTCATGGACGAAACAGAAATATATTTGTGCTTTGAAAGTTCAAATAAAATATATGCAATAGATAAAAAAATTTAAAATTTTACATTTCGTGCTGCTTTGAGTAAAGCTAACATTGAAAATTTTGCAAAATTGATAATACCATCTCTACTATATACATAAACAATGTCGAGAGAGAGAACTAGAAATGGTCATAAATCAAAATCAAAACTATTATTTGTTAATAATTATTATTTGATAAATCGTATAAAAATGATAATTTACCTAAAAACTACATCTCATCTAGCTAGCTATTTTTTAAGTTTTATTTGTTAATAACTTTATTTTGATAAATCGTATAAAAAAGATAGTTTAACTAAAAAAAATATATTTTTGTTGTGACAACTCCCCTCCCCCCACCCCTTACTATAAAAATTAATCTAATATGATCCAAAGTAAGTTTTTAAACAAGCAAACCAAGACCGCACATTTATCTTATTTCATTAAAAAAAAGATAATTGTATATATAGTTTGTAAACCTCATCTTAAGACTCACTGTATAAGTCTATTTTTTAAGAACATTTTTAAACTATACAATAAAAATTTTATAACTAAATTTATTTATTTTCAAAATGCAAATAATGGTGTTGTCTTTGGTGCACTTATTAAAACAAAAACATGCCAAACCAACTCTATAACAAAATAGAATCTATCAATTAAACAATCTTTTTTTTTTTCATGCAATAGAGTGGAATCGCCTTACGACATTACTTCGCTCTATAGCATCCTCTTAAGCACCTGCTTGGTCCTTTCGTGCTCCCGCCTTCTCTTCTTTACATCGTATCACTAAATTTGCAAATGTTGTTACAACTTCCCACATCTCTCCATCCCTCAGCATCAATGAAGTAACATTGTCCGGCTTGAGTTGTTCTCCTGTCTGCCTTTCTGCATTTGCTCTTTCCACTG